>JANRGW010039806.1:7546-24486 GCA_024733675.1 Psilopsiagon aymara
ATCCTCCTTGCCTTTTTAAGGTCCTGCCCTGTATCCTGGAGAATTGAGGAAAAGACAATCTGAGCTCCAGAGCCCCTAACCATCTCTCCCAGAGCCCTGTAGTCCTCCTTTATGTTCTCTGGGCTACTGCTCTCTGTATCAGCAGCAGCCACATGGATCACTAGAAGTGGGTAATAGTCAGTGGAACCAATTAGAGCAGGCCGCTTCTCTGCAAGATCTCTAATCCAAGACCATGGTAGGCAACACATCTCTCTTGAGACTGGGTCAGGCTGACAGATGGGTGCCTCTGTTCCTTCAGAGTAGAGTCCCCTACTACTATGGCCCGTCACTTTTTCCTGGCAGCACCAGTAGTGATCTTCTTTACTAGCACATCAGCTGGTTGTTCCTGGTGAGAGTGTGGCTCCTCCTCAGTCCCCTGCAGAAGAGCCAAGCAGTTCTGGGTGGGGACAACAGATTTAGGAGGAAGCCCCTTCCTTTTAACTGTCCTCTGCCTCCTTTTTTTGTTGTTTTTTTCTGTTACTGTTTCCCAGCTTCCTGGGTTAGTGGCCTCCTTTGCTGCATGGGCAACAGTCAACAGTTGGGGCCCCTGCACAGTTTGGTCCTGAGGCAGCACTGCTGCTTCCTCAGATCCCTGACACCTTTCAGCCCATTGACACCGTCCCGCATCTCAGCCCCTGCTGCAGGAGGACCTCCACCAGAGAGCACCGATTGCAGCCCCGTCCATCGCGCACCCTCCTCTCAGGAGAACAATGCAAGTGCTCTTTACACCCCAAACTCTGCACTGCAGCCTCCCCTCTCATCGGCTCTGTCTGGGTGCCTTACACCGACCACCGCCAGGGCAGCCAGAGCAGAGCTTCCAGACGAACCCCAAGTCATACGACGAGTGCTTACCTTCCCATTCGCCTGCCCGTTTGAGCTGCTTCACAAGCTGCCTCAAACCCGATGTATTTGGTCGCTCACGGTCCCTGAGGCAAGTTTTTACCCCATAGTATCTGGTGCCGCTATTCCTGGTGCTGCCCCCTCTGAGTTAGCTGCTCGCATCCACTGAGCTGCAGGCTCCTGGGCAAGCCCTGTCAGGGACTTGAGGCTCCCTCATTGTCTGTTGCTGCTTTGAGCTGAAGCTCCTGGACACTGAGCCTCCCCCCCGATCAGGTGCTGCAGGCCTCTCCTCTTGAGACAGCCACCTCAGCAGATTTTACATATCACTAGTTCCCCACTCCACTCCACCAAGTCTTAAATGGAAAAGTCTGTGGCTTAGATAATAAACATAACTAATAACATGACCACTGAAGCTTTTCAACATAAAAGATCATTAAAAATTTTTCATATGGCACACACTTCATATAAATGAAATGGTTGCTCCATCTGCAGTATAATCAGAATTCTCAGTCAGTTAAAAGGTCTATATAGCTTAAGCACATGTCACTGAGATTACTTACGTGCTTATAATTAGGTTTGAATAATGTTTTGCTGTGCTGAGACTAATGACCCTTGCAGTATGAAGCAAAAAACTGCATCTATGAGAGACTAAACACCTTCTACCACTCCATTCAAAGGCACTTGAAAATGCTGCATCTTCCAGGCATTCATACATTTCATTCATTCCACTTCATTCATACATTTTTCTGTGGTCATCCTCCTACTGGTCATCCTCCTACTAAGAGCATCAAGGTAATTTAAAGATATTTTCCAAGTTTATGTTTAGTTATTCATCTTGATGAAGAAAAAATGTGGAACAAGCTGTAATATCTCAATCGTCAAACCACAGTTTCTGGATTCAAAATGATCACTGAAGTTTAAGTACAATTTCTTGAAAGGCAATGCACTGAAGGACTAAATATTTTTGAGGTATTACATTTTCCATTTGAAACAATTGGTCTTCCGTCAAATTGCATGACATTGAGATGAAGAAACTGACAGCATAACTTTGAACACTACACAAAATTTCTAAGCATTATCTATATAATATAACACAAGCAGAATCACATTCTTCACTGGGAAAGAGAAAGCAAACTACTGTTGTATTCAAAACTTTACCAAATATGAATAAATTTTAAAAGAATTTTCCATAGTCTTAAACCAAACTGCAGTCATCTTTTTAAGGAAAAATATTACATACTTTTTCTCTCTCAATATTTACTAATGTAGAAAAGTAGCTATTATGATAAGGGCTAAAGGTACATCAAGGCAACAGAGTTCATTAAACTATCATGGTCTATTATGAAAAAACTTTCCCTGGTTATTATAAATGCTGACTGGTTCAAAATAAGTTATATTATAAAAATGTCATATATTGCAAAATGAGTTGCATTCCCACAAAGTTGCCACCACAATTCTGAATTAGATTTTACTCTGTTTCACAAAGAGACAGATAAGACCAAACACTGTGACTCTAATTTCTGAGAAGTATGACAAGCTGTTGAATTGCTGACTTTTAAGGTTAGTTTCCTTACATATGAAACCCTTGGCAACTAGAAGAATAAAGAACTGTCATTAAACAGTCTTGTTAGAAGAATGCATTTGCTTTAGTTTATTGGTATGTTCAATTTTTCTGCTTTTATTTTGTAAAAATATATCACATATGCACTTTAGCATACTACCATATAACTGACAATAAATTGAGAATTCAAAGTTATTAGCATATGGCTTATCAGATTGAAAATTTTCAGAAATTGACAGGCTAGTAAAACCGCAGATTGCAATTAAGAAGTACAAGAGGCTTAACTCAAGAGAGATTTAAACACTTGTGCTGCCTTTCAAATTAGCAGATTCATGGAAAAAAAAAACAAACAACAAAAACCAAAAAACCACATATACCCCAAACAACAACAAAAAACCCCACATAAAATCCCACATAAAACAACACCATAAAACACTGGAAGGAAAATTTCATCCATCAGAAATAAAATAACCCACATTGAATCTGATGTGCCTAAAAATAGGAAGCCAATTAAACTTTTAATTTTTGCTCGTATTTTTAACTTTCTGATTCTCATGCTGTAAAATGTTACTATCCAGGTTCCATTTATAAAAAATACAGGGAATGCAAACACAGAAGTCTCTAGTGTTCATAGCTCACTAACTTTTATGAAGTCTACCTTCCTCTCTTGCTGCACCAACCCCATAATTCTCTATTTGGCAAGCGTTTCCAAAAGATTGTTCAAATGGTTTTTGGCTTTCCTTCACTGCTTTTCTTATCTTCCTCACTGCCTCCCCTTCTCCATGTATACATTTTATTTTCCTCATTTAGATTTTGCATTTCAACAGAGCAATTTGGTTTTTGACACAGGAGACAAAATATCTCTGTAAATACCAAGGATATTATACCTCTGCTCACGGAAAGGGATATATAACTGTGCAGTTAATGAATTTTACTTCCATTAGAAGATTTTTCCATGCTCAGCAATGCTTCTGCAGTTTGAAATAAGTTTGTCACATTTGAATTAAGTCTGTTCATACCTGTGTCAACTATGTAAATGAAAATTTGTATTCATGGCTTCCACAGATTTCATGGTTGTAGGAAATTGAATTTATTTAATGTGACAGAAAATGCATTGGAAACAAACTATCTCCTGAAGTCAAAAGGATTCTTGAATTAAGTGGTCCGCCCTTTAGCAGCTATTTCTTCTTCAATATAATCAAATTGCCAAGCTCAAACGTCTTCCCCTCATAACAGGCTATGTGAAACCACAAAGCAAACTGATTTTGTATATGTATTTTTATGTATAACATTTATTTATTTTTAATGAACTTTGCAACTTGTAAAATATCAAGTCGGATACTAGGCAGGGAAATTGCTTTTGGAAAAGGAAGATTAAAACATTCATGGACATCCAATGAAGCAAACCATTTCCATAAAAATATACTGACTTTAATTAAAATGCTTTTGTGAAGACATAAAAATAATTGGTGGAGGGAAGCTGTAAGACATTTCCCAGGTACAATCAGAGACTTATCGATGGTTGCAGTACCTCAACTGAAAATTAGCCTTTCTTTTTAGGAATCAATTAATATTTAATTTCACCTATGTAATTAACTAAGAAGCAAGATTATTCCAAGATGACACTTAACTTTAGTCATATCTCAAAATTATTGCACATTCTGCAGCATTTAACATATCTATGCATTTATTTTTGCAAAATTATTTGAAAAACTAAGTCTTGCTCCCCATTTCCGCCAATGCAGAATTACTGTTTCTTTGAGATGTATCAAAAAAATTTTACAGGACAGCACTATTATTTCTGGTGAGGCCTTACTGTATTTCTCTATAGCACTGTGGTTATAATAATAATAATAATAATAAAAAATATAATATTTTCATGATCATAATTATTATTGTTTTGATTATTTCTTGCCTACAGTATTCAAGAGACATAAAATGGAGCCAAAAAGTATTTCTTGTGCTTAATGCAGAGTAGATACTTTTGAAAATGCAAAGAACAAGATGAAAGGTATATAATTTCAGTCACTACCCTCAGTCTTTCTTTTCTATGGGGACATGTGTATCTATTCCATTTAGCTTGCTTATTTATATTATATTAAAAAATTGTATTATGATGATTAGCATCCTAGAACTCACTATTCAGATAGTCAGCCACAATTCCCTATTCACTGAACTATATTAAAATATTCTGCCAATGTAGTACTAAATATCCAGAAATGTTTCTCAAGATTTGAAAAAGTGTAGAAAGAAATCATAATACTGTTTTACTCTTCAAAAGCCATTAGAGCTTTCTCAAATGCTGTCAAAACTTCCCTCCACTCCCAAGTTTTCTCCCAAAAAATGCCACATAATATGCCAGACTTAATGGAGTAACATAACTACCTTATCACAACAAACAATCTTTTGCAATGACACCTTGGAAGAGGATTCACACAGCCAAAATTTGAGATACGTCACTTGCAACTCTTAAAGAAAGCACCCTGAAAAGCTTTAAAGCAAGGGCCTTGAAGTGCTCCTGAAACCATGAGAACTTTCAAAACCCAAGGATTTCCCCACTCTTGTTTTATGCAGGACTTACCCTCAAATCCTTTGCGTAAGACAGGAGGAGTTTGTTAACAAATTTCCCCTTGCCCTGCTTTACATTTGCTGTTGTCACAGTGCATACTGTTTCCCTGAAGGAAAAAAATGCTTTCTATCATCCCAGAGACTATGCATCTGCTCTTTGCTCTGCTCAGTATTTGCCTATCCTTTCTCTATATTACAAGGTCTCTGCTTGTGAGTCTTCTATCACACTCTTCAGAATACCTCCTTTGCACTGCAGAAGTTTTAACTGGTTATGCATGCACGTAGAAGAAATAATCACTTTTCTCTTATGTAGATCCCTTCTGATTGAGAGTGTTGCAGTCAAGAAAGGCAATTAGGAGCCCCTTCCTCACTCACAACTGGTCATCCACACCCTTTAACACAAACAGTAAACCAAATAGATGTGAAGTGCTTCACGCCTAAATGCAATAATACAATGCCTATGCCCAAATATCATGCACTACAGAACTTAATTTTTGGGATTATGTTGTCACTGGGTTTTAAGTTTAACCATGTACAAAAAGAATACTGTAATGGCATAACTGAATAGATATGATTATTTTTATTACTAGCAAGGAGAAAGCATGAATATCATGCCGGCTTGCAAATGTAACTGTAGTTGCATCAGCACTTATTAATTACAACTCTTCATAATTTCACTGACATTAAAATGAATCCACACTACTATGGTTTCAAAAGGGCCACTTTTGAAATAAAGTTCTATGCAATATAGAATGACTTCAAGCCAAAAAACTAACAATGTATTTTTACTTACAGAAGACACAGCTAGTTCACAAGATCACTGCCTTACCATGGTGTAGTTGTGAGCCACCTTCATAAGCTCTGTACATCCTTGCGCATCAGCAAATGCTCGTATTCCTAAACAGTTGGATGGGTGCAAAAGCTTCATTAGAAAATGGCAGCAAACCTCTACTACTTGTGGGAGCTGGAGGAGGCATGCAGCTGCTAGAAGATTTTCAATGGTATCTTCTTTCAATTCCAGGCAGCCTAAAAAAAAAAAAGAAAGGATGCAAACTTATTTACTTGGTATTTACAAAACACGTAACATGAAAAGATCTTTTATAAATAATCTGAGCTCTATTTAAAAACTCTACAGAAAAAGTGAAAAGAAGGAGGATTAGTCTCTCTGACTGGACACTTCAGGAACCTGGACATTACAGAAACATTTCTTTTTAAACTACTATTAACTCAACTGTATAAGGATACAAAATAGACTGTAAAGCATGGAAAGGAAAAGAAGACCGAGGAATACTGTATTTTTTAACTCAGACTAGCATCTAAGTAAGTATGTCAGTATCAACCAGGCTGTGATTTCCCCTCCACATGCACACTGAAACTGATGATAAAACTGGCATTCTCTTCGGTGGTACAGAGCAAAATCCACAACCATCTCTCTGCAAAGAACTAAATAACTGTCTATCTTAGTATGACTAAAACCATAAAAATATCTTCAAAATAGGGCATAAAAATCTTCAAATTTTGTGTTGGTTGTTTGTAATGAGACTTTGGGATTAATTTTATCTGAGTAACATATGGCAGGCCTCTCATAGGATACAGGTCTGCTAAAAGGCTTCATATTAGATAAAAGAACATATATGGATGCATAATATATATCTTTAATACTTCTACTTAACATAATTTTGCAATTTCATAAGACATGCTTTTTATCTTGCAGACTGATAGACATTTAAATGAATAAAAAGTAAAATAGATCAAAAAAAATATTTCTTTTAGTGAGAAATAAGTGTCATTTTGCCATCATGCTCCCTCTCAACAATTATTTTTAAATCTGGGGTTTTACATTAATATCTCTTATAACTTTCTTACATTAATAATTTAAGAAACTAAATTAGAGATCACAATGACATCTTGGAGAACTGGAAAAAATAGGAAATTAAAATGTGGAAACATAATATAAATTGTAAGAACCTAAAATGATTTTATTTTGCTGCACTTGGAAAGAAATAATTTCAGTCTACAGGAGGATTAAGTGTACATTGATACTTCTGTTCAAAGTAATATAGTTCAACAGTTAGGTAAAGTCACTCTTTTCCCCACTCACCTGTTGTGGATTTTTTTTGTTTGTTTTTTTTTATTGTCACATAAAGAGAAATCTACAAATCTTAATAGTTCTATTACATGGCACTGAGGAGTTCTGAAATCCTCAGCATTAAGACAGAGTTCCATTGAAAAGAAAAGCTGCTTAATGCTGCAATACCAGCCCAAAATATAATAACCATAACACTGAAGATCTGATCTTTTCTCCTTCTTTCACTGTATCTGGGGCTTTTAATATAAGATGGTAGCCGGGAAGTTATACTTTACAGGATTTAGATATAAAGCACCCATTTGCAAAGGTGAGAGCATCAGATCAAATACACAGCATAATTTCAGTGGCTTTTCTCTGCTTATTTTTACGTTTCTGTTAAGGTCACATGTGTTTCTTTTCACATTATCTGACTTTCTCTCTTAATTTCTGTCTATCACGTGTTTACGTAATATGGTTAGAAGGCACACTGAGCAACTGATTCTTGGCTGACCCATATATATATCTGAATGAGGTTCCCACATGTGCTACATGCTTGCAGGTAACAACTTCTCATTATCTAGAATACAGATCCACAGTGTCATGTTGAAGCTACCAAAAGATATTTTCAGGTTAAAATTGATAATCCCAGTACCAGAAGGAAGAAAAATGAAAAATGTGCAGAACAGCTATGAAAAGTAGATGGGCTGAGAAATTTGCTGATTAAAACAAAATTAGAAAAATGAAGTTTAAAATCTCCTTTTCTTATATGCTTATATTCTTATTATTCTTGTATTCCTATTTTTCAACAAGCTGAAAGAAGCCTCTGGACCTACAACCTGATCCAGATAACATTTGCATAATGACATAAACACTGAAAGAATCACCACCCTTTATGAGGAAAGTTAACAGTGTCACAGTTTGGTTTTTTATCACTAAATGTAGCCTTTCGGGAAAAATCCAAAGGAAACAGTTGAAGCCACATCAATCTATTTATTTTCAAATTGAAGATATTTTCTATTAACTTTAAGAAAAACTACTACTAGAAAGGTACTAGTTGGGAATTAGTAGGATTAAAATAACTTTAAATCAATAAAAATTATTATCTGTTTTATAAATTATGTATTTCTTTATGTAACCACCATTTTGAAGGAGATCCTTCACATTTTTATGGAAGACTGTGAACAAGTTTGTGCCTTACATATTAATTGAGTAAACATACAATGGCTTCTGGGATATCTGGGGTATGAATACATTGTAATTTTACTTATTTTTAACTAAATTCAGAAGCACTAATTTACTACTTATTATATCTAGCATATGAGCTAGAAAATTACACTTAGCTTCAGTTAAAGTGTACTGTGCTTCTTTCTTTCAGTACTGCCTTACCCTGCTTCTTTTGTTGTGTTGTTTAATGTTTTTCTTTGGTTGATTGATTTTCTCCCCCTTTTTTTCTGTATAAACATAAGAAGATATCACTTCCAAGGATCATGTTTATACAAAGCATTAGCTTCAGTGATAGCTAAGTATCTAATCCACCCAAATGGTTTCCAGATCTTATTTATCTTCATTTTTAAACATCAAGACTCCTTCGTCTTCACAAGGTCTATATTTGTGTTTTCAGTAGGGTGCTATGACATTTGAGCATAAATTCCTCTGGGATATCCAGTGTTCTTTACAGTCAAAATTTAAAAAAATTAAAAATATGTTAAGAGGCTCAGTATTTACAGTGTCAGCTCTTCAGACAGTTTCATACTGACAATTATAACGTCCAAGCATCTACTTAAAAATGTTTAATAGAATATCCAAGGAGACATTGATACTACTGCTTTTTCAGTTCACCTCCTCCTCACATTCTTATGCAATAAGGAGCTTACACAAGTACTTCAGTCTGAGCAAAACAAATTAAACAAAGCTTAAAATCTATCTCATTTTGTATTACATTAATTGGGATGAAAAAAGAAAAAAAAAAAAGAAAAAAACAATGAGAAGAACTTTAATGGATCCTAATTATTATTCTAAATTATATTTCTATTTGTGACAAATTTATATGCATTACTTTTGCAGAAACTAAAATGCCTGTCTTTAGGATACATTTTTACAAAGAATAAATAGATTTTATTACCACATCACAAAATCTGAAACAGATATATAAAAATTCGCTGATATCTTTATTCTTCTGCTAAATCTTTTTTCCAAGTCAAGGGACATTTTGGGGATTTTTTTAAGTATTTATTTTTAAACTTCTCTTTTGATTTTATTCTTTCTTCTACTCCTTAAGGTACACTGTTACAACTAATTTTGTTTACAGGGAATCACGGCATCTTTGATCACCTTCGCATGCTGTTATTAAGTTCAGTGTACATCACAACAATCAGCCTTCCACAGCTATTGACCACTAGGTATCATTACAAATATGGAGGGACCACTCACTTGGTCTGTGCATAAGCAACAGTTTTTAACCCAGATCCATAAGATACGGCAATATCATTTTACCTTATGTGCACAGTAATTTTTTTCTGTCTTATAAATACACATTTACCAATTTATAGCAAGATTCTTTAACATGCTTAAGACGGTGGTGAGTAAGGGTGCAGCAGTGACATCATTTGAATTGTTAAGGAATTAGAAACTAAAGTCAGAATATATTTTGATCAGCTATCGATTTTTTTACCCTTTCTATTCCACGTCTCAGTAATGACACATGACACATGATCTTGTGTTGCAGTTCTGAATACTTTCTGAATGGAGTTAGTTCCATAGGCTAACTGGTTGTAGGAACACAGCTTCTCTATTAGTTGTTTGTGGGTTTTTTTTTAATAAAAACAGTAAGCAGTATCAAGATAATATTTTTTTTTTTCAAATTTTGCACAGTGGCTTATTTGCTTGCAATTATTTTTACAAGAATAAACTGTATCAAATTCCAGTGAAGACTAGAAAAAGCTCACAAAAAAGCTCCTATGCTTCACTCTTGTGAGACCTCATTTGGAGTACTGCATACAGCTCTGGTGTCCTCAACATAAAAAGGACATGCAACTGTTGGAACAAGTCCAGAGGAGGGCCACGATTATGATCAGGGGACTGGAGTACCTCCCGTATGAAGATAGGATGAGAAAGTTGAGGCTGTTGAGCCTGGAGAACTGAAGGCTGCATGGAGACATCTTAGCAACCTTCTGATACCTGATGAAGGCCTACTGGGATGCTGGGGAGGGACTCTTCATTAGGGGCTGTAGAGATATGACAAGGGGTAATGGGTTCAAACTTAAACGGGGGAAATTTAGATCGGATATGAGGAAGAAATTATTTACTGTAAGGGTGGTGAGGCACCGGAATGGGTTGGCCAGGAAAGTTGTGAATGCTCCATTGCTGGAGGTGTTGAAGGCCAGGTTGGACAGAGCCTTGGGTGTCATGGTTTAGTGTGAGGTGTCCCTGCCCATGGCAGGGGTGTTGGAACTAGATGATCTTAAGGTCCTTTCCAACTCTGTTTTATGATTCTATGATTCTATATCGCTATAATAGACTTTCTTCACATTGCTTATTAGTATCTTGCCAAATCTTAGGTATCAGCTAGGTATCCATCTGAGCTAATGATCTGAGATTTACAGTTAATGGGCAACCATATGAAGTGTTAGAGCAGTTTATAACCACCTTGTATCTATTTTGGAATGAGATGACTCACTCCCTAAGAGTAGCTATTTCTTCCTTTTAATTGTAAAAGGAGCACCTTCATTTGACCTACTGAGACACTGTCTATATTTGCTGATAAGAATTCAGTTCATCTGCTCCCAAACATGCAGAACTGGAAGGATTGGAATCATCAGGTATCAGGTAATGAAATCACTGGACATGCTTCACATCCTTAATGTACTCTTTGGGTCCAATTCTGATGATAATTCTCTCTGATACTGTCAACTCCAGGTAATGCCAGGATATTCAAATAAATGAAAAAATACTACTCCTAAAAAGGAATAGTCTCTTGCATGAACAGATAATGCAATTTAAATTCAGGGAGACACTTAGGATCAGCCCATTCCCTATTACCAGACTACTCATCTTACATACTAGCAGCCAAAACCTGAACCAAACACAAACTAACCCCAAAAGTATGTATGACCTAGAGATGTGTTTACTTGAGGGTGTTGATGAATCACTTGATTTTTTTTGGCAGCCATTTTGGTATTAGCCACCAGAAATAAAAGACAAGTTAAACCATGTGACTTAACTAGGGAAACTTTTTTTTTCCCCAACTTCAATCCTCCTCAACTCTAAACCAAGTCATCTGATTGGAACAGACTGATTTTCTGTTCATTGAGCATCTCTTTTTAATCCCTGTGGATAAAAATCAATTGAAAAGGACACCTTATTTGAACTCCTCTTCACACAGGGGACTTAGAATGAACTGTCTCAAAGGGAAAGGAGCTCAGCTTTCAGGTCTGAAGGAGAAGTATTTTATTCTCCACATATGAAGCTAGCTCAGAAGCAGGAATATTCACCTCTGCCAGAACAAGCTTCCCAGCTCCTCAGGTGATGATTTGGCAGCTTGTACTAGGGTAGAAGTTCTTATTCATGCTTAAAGAACAAAAAAGTTACAAAGAGATGCTGATTGCTCACAAAAGATTTTTGCTTATGATTCCACCTTACAGCCTAATGAAATCTGCTTTCCTTTGGGCTGGATTGCACTTCTGGTGGAAGTGAATACTACAGTCACATCCTGTTCAGTGGGTACATTTCATTGCAGTCACTCTGCCATGGTCACAGAACAGAAAGGGAATGAAGGTATGTTTTACAGTGCGAGAACAAGAGCAGAGTAACATATGAAAGGTACGGACCTCTTTCACAAACTGCCATGGTGATTCTCCTGAATTTTTTGCTTTCTTTTGGAAACGTGGATACGCAGCCAAGCAGCTGCCTGCCCAGCACAGTGGATATGGGTACATGTGTCCACTGAAGGAACTCCAGAAAAAAGCACATTAAAGAGGGAGACACTAGCTGTGTTCCTGTAACAGTCTAGATCATTCTGAATATTCAGAATCTATGGATATCCAGTTCAGAGCTCTTTTCCAAGCAATTCTCATATAGTGCACCAAAAGAATGAGTATACAGCTGGATCCTAATACATAATTGCAAATTCTGTATCTTAATAGAGTATCCTAGGTAGAAGTAGGAGCAGTAACAGTTTGTTTTATTGCCTAACTCCAGAAATGAACAAGGACTTAGCATTTCAGTGGCAGGAATGGAAAGCGCCTACTCCAGCTGGACCGAAGTTCCTTGGAGCAGGGATTGCTCAAAAAACAGAGACAGGCAGTCTTTGCAGTACATTAAGATAAATGAGTCTATAAAGATGTTTCACACAGACCTGAATTACACAAAATCCCATAGCTTGTTTTAGGACCAGAAAGACATTTGGTGTAGGAAGGTGTCTGATTCCAAGCAGGTTGATATCTGCAAATGGAGGATGACAGTCTAGTCCTACAGTTCAAGTGAGGAAATTTTGAAGATTCTTGCATTGTACACATGGACAGTGTATCTGATAATTTAATCCAGAAATAATCCTTGGTGTTGCACTCACGCTTAGCTGATACATAAATAAAAACTTAATGAGGAATATGATATGAATCTTGTCAATTGCTCCAGCACTTGTAACAAACATAACCTGAGCAAAGGTACATATGACCTTGGAAGCACAGTCAATGCACAACATCTGTGGATAGATCATGAGATCACTGTCACCTTCCCACTCACTAAATTGGAGCAACCCTGATTAAAAAAAAAGCTTCTCTGGGTAACTGCAATTGCATTGACTCCTAAAGAGGAGTTTATAACAAGTATCTGCTTCTGCTAAAGAACTTCACAGAGGACCATACCTGGAAGTTAAGTTATTCAAAGTTTACATCGATTTGGTATGACTTATGACCATTTTTCTGTACTCTCCATTCCACAATGGCTAACAAAGTCTTACAGGTCAATTAAATTACCTTAATTTGTCCTTTTATCAGTCATCTTAAAGTTCCTGGAACAACTGTTCTCCCATTTGAAGTGAATGGCAGTTCACAAGGGCTTATTCTGTGAAACTTCAAAGCCAGCCTTCAAGTACATGAGACAGCAGCAGGCAATAGCCTCCTGCAAAAAATGCTAGAGATATTCATAGGGGTTTCTAACATGATACCACAGAACAAACAACTCCTGAACTTACTCAAATTATCATGAGGTAGAGGCAAAGACATTCACAATATGCAGTGTCAGGGCTCACTCCAGTTCTCAATGTGATCACTATGTCCTAGAGGGGAGTAGCCTGAAACGCTGTAAATAGGCTAAAATCACCTAAGAGACGGGGATTGACTGTTTCAGCTGACGCCTTCAATAATGTGCATAAAGCCTTTCATCTACAAAGTTAAGCTTGCCTGGGGCTTCCCTCTAACATGGAGACTAACTGCACTGAAATTTCCTGATGCACACTAAACTCTGTCATACTCCAAACCGCAGTAGTCACATTCAAAATGCACACTGAAGAATGATCCTGTGGCTGCGATAACCCCTGGACTGTATGAACACTATGGACTTGCACAGACTAAAACTATGCTAAGAATCATTCTTACTGTTAATTCGTATGGGCAGCCAAGTTTCAGCAATGAGAAAAACAAACCAAAACCAACCCAAAACAAACCTCCCTGGGATAGCTCATTAATAAAATTTCTGTCCTGAAGGATCCTAAATATCCTTGCACTTAAAGGCATTTCCTTTCTTGCAACATGCCTGCTGTCTGCCCTGTGTGTGGTATCAGATAATAATACTGACAGAGAAGGTACTTGACAGCACTTTAATTAAAGAATCTCCCAAATAAAATCTAATTAAAACCTATACAGAGGCCTTGAAACTCTTCCATGTATGATCCACATTCTTTTTCCTGTTTTTTATCCCAGATGTGCATAAATAAATCAAGGACTCTGTTTTCTATTAGTTAACTGATTTTTGCTTTTTCAGTTTCATTAACAGTATGACAGCACAAGACTATTCTTCTGATCACTGTTGGGAATGCATACTAATTAGATAGCCTGATGCAGTATGAGAAAATCTATAATAACTTCACAGCTCTTTTGTGATTTCAAAGGAAGGCTCCCAGAGTCACCAATGGCAGGAAAGGCCAGAAACTCAATCTCTAGTTCCAGTTCTATCTAAAACATTAAAGCATAATTGCAAATAATGAAAACCCAAGTTTTAGGATCAAGAAAGAAGCATTACCTAAGAAAATGAAGTTATCTTGAACTCTGCAAAGATCAAAGAATAAATATCCATGTATCCCAGGGCACTGGAATCTCAATCCTAGATTTTCTGCTATCACTCATCTTGCTGCTTGAAAATTGAAACATATTTTGTGCACAGTCTTTGTAAGTAAGTTTTGGCTTCAGAGTTCCTTAGCTGGTTCACATGAAACAATTAAGAGACATACAAAGGAGGAAGCTTTATTTCCTCTTAAGTTTGAGTTTAACCATAGATGAAACATACATTGTTTATTTGAATAAACCAATCAAATGAAGCAAAGTGTGAACAGATTAAAGCTGTACTTTGTACTGAAGTGGCACATTTTTTATCAAATATATCCTTCACAAAAACCTTTGTGTTTACCCTGTGAATGTATGCAAAGTATAAAACAGCACATAATTTTGATGTAGCATTATAGTAATAAACTTACATTTTTATATATATAGCTACAATTTGAATTATACAACTTGTAATTACTTTACAATTTAGCTTATTAGAAAACTTTATGCTTATTTCAGATAAAACAATATGGAGCCACTACCTTTTAAATTTTATTTATAAAATTAAGTTCTTCAGTTATAATCCTTATACATAGAGTTAAATTTCAAAAAATATCTCAAGGCCCATCTAACATAGAGTTTGTAGTGCATAGTTTAATGCATCTCATTTTTTACAGCTTTAAACAAATTGTGTTTTAAAAGTACATCCACCACATTAACTTTACAATTAGTCACATTGAATCTTCCCAGAAACTTTAACACCTTTTGCTATCTTTAAACTAGTGGGATTTGGCAGTCTAATTTTCCATCTTCCTGTTACTACTCTTCGATGAACAGCTGCCTTCACTTAGGAGCAGCTCTCACCAAGTCTGCACAGGGCTTGATGCTCTGCCAGACAAACCACGACTATTCATATCATTCTACCAAATATCTACTATCATATATTACTGGCAAGTCTCTGAGTTAATGCATTTATGATCTGGTCTGATACAAGAGGCTCACCTTCTCGCAGTCACAGAATGTGTTTAGAAAGGGGCAAGAGGAAGAATATTTACTAATGATTTTAAAAAGTAGGCAATAGAATTTTGTTGTTTTGATCAAACCAGAATTATCACATATTGCAGTAATTAAGAGGTAATGGGCCTAAATAGCACCTTCAGAAATTCTGTCCAGAAAAATCATGTCCTTTCAGAGGTGTATGGGTGTTTCTGGAAGAAGAAGTAAGGACTATTTTAATTAACAGGAATTAAAGGAAAAAACTGAAGATACACAAAGCAATGTGCAACTAATCAAAACTAGTATTATTCCCTTTTTTTGTACTGATGGATATAGCAGAACAACTCTCAGATAAAAAATACTTATGTTTCTTCAGGTCTTTGTGATGTACAAAACCTACCCTTTGCTGAACTTTCATAGTGATTATTTTGCAGGAATATTTTATTTTATTGCTGGAACTGAAAGATCTGGTATTGGTGCAGGGTCTTTCATCTCTAGTAAGACATTTCATAGATATTTTACACTTCTTTAACTACTATTTCATTTTTTTCTATAGCTCATACACATGAAATAATTTCACTAGATTAAAGAGAAATATAAACCTGACTGAATTACAGTTATTATAATGAGAAAATGGTTCCATTTTTTAAATCGCACCTAAAAAGTTTTCCTCAGGGAAAAAACTTCTAACAGCAGCAACTATATGTGAAATTAATTTACTTTTTTTTAATCGCTTTGAGTTTAGAAGGTAATGACAAAAAAAAAATACATAGAAGAAGAGTGAATACCTGTCCACCTGTCAAAATGGTTTGCTATTCCTGGGGTAAACTGGTCACACACATGAGCTGCTGAAAACTTTTTCATATACTGTGCAGTTAGCAATTGGAAAGAGGCAGCTGAATTCTCCAGATATTCTGTCCAGATTATGTAGGCTCCAGATTACAGACTAAAAAAATGAATGTGAATTTCTGATAGCTGCTACACTGCAGGGTATCAGAGCAGTGGATATTACCTTCACTTTTCAGCATTCCTGTTGCCCTCATCAATGCATCACAAAGAAGAAAGTGACTCAAAAGAAAAGGGGAGATGAACTAGTTTGGTGGTAAATAAAGAATCAGAGGGCAAGAAAATAGATAAGAAACTATGAAGACAGATAAATCATTGTGTAGCTCGAGAGAGGATACCTTCAACACCTGAGTGGGGGGAAGCTCAGCGCCCAGGAGCTTCAAATCAGAGCAGCGAGAGCAACTGAGAGAGCCTCAAGTCCTCAACAGGACTTGCTCAGGAGCCGGCAGCTCAGCTGATGTGAGCAGCTGACTCAGAGCGGGTGGCACCAGGAAGAGCGGCACCAGCCCTGACTGGGTAAAAACCTGCCCCAAGGAGTGTGAGCGACCAAATAGGGAGGGCCCAAATCAGTTTGCTTAGGCAGGTGAGTGGAATAGTGAGCACTCGCCGTATGACTATGACCAGAACTCGGTCTGGGAGCTCAGCTCTGTCTGCCCCGGCGGTGGTCAGTGCAGGCACTCAGACAGAGCTGATGAGAGGGGAGGATGCGGTGCAGAGCTCGGGGTGCAGAGAGCGCCCGCACTGCTCTGCTGAGGGGAGGGTGCGC
>JANRGW010039807.1:0-26861 GCA_024733675.1 Psilopsiagon aymara
CAACACAGTACTGGGACCGCATCCTACAAACCCCACAAATAATCTTTATTCATCCCCAAAACTCTCACCCCCCTCCTCCCGCGTCAACGACCGCAGCCGCCTCTCCCCCAAAAAAAGGGGTTCGGAGCTGCACAACCTGCCCCGGCGCTTCACAGTGGGAGGGGAAGAGCCTCCACCTCCTCCAGGCACTCATCGTAGGTCTCCTGGTACTCCTCATGTGGCTTGATCATGATCACGCAGGTCGGGCGCTTCGAGCCGGCTGCAGCCCCCAGGTCCTGCGGGACAGAGAGAGGCTGTAGGGTGAGAGCTGCCGGGATCCACCCAAGGCAAGGCCCAGCCTTCGGCTGGCACACTTCACACCCTGGTTCAATGCAAGGAAGAAGTCTGACAGCCCCTCTGGACTGCTGTTGGGCTCAAGAAACATTTTCCCAGGTCATCTCCTGCATCCTGGAATGTGGCATGGAGCTGGACCTGCTGTACACTCCACAATCCTTCCCCAGCACGGGAGCCAGGGACTGTGGAGCTGCCTGCACTGGGGACAACATCCTAAAGGCCCCCATAGCTGGAAGCTATGGGGGAAGCATGTTCCGCCACCCTTTCCCAGGAATGTCCATCACACCACTGGGCCAGCGCCTGTTTCTGGGAGCAGGCAGGGAGCAGTTCACAACTAAAGGGGAAAACGGGTCCCAGAGCTCCTGTCCCTGGCAGCTGCAGGGACACGATCACGGCAAACAACCCTATGCTCTCACGCTGGAACACTCCCATCCCCTGGCCAAGGACGAGGATCGGCTGCATTACCCAGGCACAGATCTGCGCCCCTCCAGGAAGGCTCCTCCGGGCTGCACAGCCCCAGACCCTTACCGACTTGGAGGGGACGTATGCATAGGGGAGGCTCCTGTCCTCGCACATGATGGGAATGTGGCAGTACACATCGATAGGCTGCGTGTCGCCCGCCAGCACTGTGATCCTGCGGGGGAAAGCCCGTGTCAACCACCGCGCCGGGCGCTGCTGGGGCAGCGGGGTCGGGACAGCGCTTACCCCTTCTCCCCCTTGTTGATGAACTTCTGCACCTCCTTCACACCGCGACGGATCTGCTTGTGCTTGGCCGCTGCAAGAGAACCACACCGTGAGAGGGCTGCGCCGCCACGGCCGCGTCCCACCGCCACAATGCCCCGGTGCCGCCCAAACCTTTCCTGATGCACTTGTAGAGCTTGCGCGTCAGCTTGCGGGAGGCGAGCGGCCGCGCGATGGGGTTCAGGAAGTCGAGCTGCTCCCGGTACGAGCGCTCGGGCGTCCCCTCGGCCTCCGCCGCCCCCTCCGCCTCCTTCTCCCGCGCCATCGCCGCCCCGGAGCACGCACGGCGCGGCGGGCGGGATCGAGAGCTCCACAGCGCTCCGCCAGCCAATCAGCAGCCCCTCCGGCACTGCCCGCCCACCGCGCCAGCCAATCGGCAGCCCCTCCGGTACTGCCCGCCCACCGCGCCAGCCAATGGCGAGCGGCCCCTTCCCAGCCCCGCTGTTCCCGCCCCGGCTGCGCGGGGCTCCGGTGCCCGCGCGCCCAACCCCGCCCCGAACGCTCGGGGAAGGCGGCGGAGCGGAGTGGTCCTGCAGCGCCCCGGGTGTGCAGTGCAGGCGGCTGCGCTCGGCCGCATCCCAGCTCCTCACGAAAGAGGATTTCCACCCCCCGCCCTTTGTCATCCCAGGGAGTCTATTTCCCACTGCAGGGCTGTGCTGCTGCTTTTACCAGGGGAGAAAGAAGGCCCCTTCCAGAAACCGTTTTGTTCCTCTTCCCATCAACCTGGGGACAAAGGGGGCTAAGGCACCCCTGGGGGATAACTAGCCTTGCTGCAGTGTCAGCACGGCCCCTAAGCACCAGCAGACCTCCTGAGCAATGGGGACAACGCTGCTCCAAAACAAACAGGGCTCAGACGTGGCTTGTTACCTTCTCCCCCACCCCAGCCTGTCCTTTGAGCACAGGAGGGCTTCACCCAACATCTGCAGCTGCTCCAACACCTCTCGCTGCATTTCCATGGCCATGTGGTGCACGTGGTGGTTGAAGCTGTTGTACATCACCGCGTTCTGGAACATGAGCATGAGGTCACGCTGGAACTGGGCCATGGACTGAATTTGTCCCTTTGACAGTCTTCTCTTTATGCTGGTTAAATCCATGGGTCTACAAAAGACAGAATGAAAATTAACACTGCAGCCCAGGGCCAGGCATTCTTAAGGCTCTGCATGAAAGTGCTTGTCCTCATTTCAGCATGGCCATGAAAGCACAGCTATTTTCTATTAATTTTATTGCTCAGGACAAAGAGGGGGAAGTCAGAAATGCTTGTCAGACAAAAGTAAGTTTAGCCAATGTGACACTTGCTGTCCAGTCAACTTGGCAGGTCATTAGCAATCACCTCTAAAGAAACCCCTGATGCTGAGCTCCGGAGAAGGCGAGCAGAGCAATTCTAATTAGTCTTCATGAAGTCCAGGTTTTAGTCCAGGAGAAAGAAAAAGTTACTAAAATAGTATCTATTAAAACCCCTTAAAATTGAATGGTGCCGCTAGCAAAAATAGCAGTGCTGACAAGGGGAACATGATGGAGAATAAATATTATTTCCCTTATTTTGACAGAATGGGAAAATTAATGGCTGCAGAGAGGACAACTGTGACCCAAATAGAATGTAACCCAGCTCTGAAAAATGTCTTTAATCTCTTTGGGAAGTATTCTTGTGACCCAATTCTCCACTCACAGTAAAACACCTGGGGAGCAAGCTGTGGATGAGGAGAGAGTATCTGCTGAGGCACATGCTTCCAACATGGGGAGAAGAGGCTGCTGAGCTGCAGCTGGATCCCCTGCTCAGGCAGGGCTCACAGCTGCACGGGCTGTGCCTGGAGTAAGTCAGCCATACAGTGCCAGCAAAGGGCAAGCAGAGCTCCTCTCAGTGCCAGAGTCAGTGCAAGCTTCCAGGTTCCGATCACCCAGAAGGGAGATCAGTGGGAGATGCTGGTGACAGCTGAAGTCCGGAAAAGGAGGAAGGAAGCCATCCCACCGGCCCTTTGGAAACCAGAGAAGACCAAAAGACCTAGAGAGAAATCAACTAGTGAGCACTTCCTCCACACACAAACTCACCTCTTTACCACATCCCTGTACCCAGGGGCTTGTTTCTCTGACACCGCCTTCAGGAATGGGCTGCTGTACCTACAGGGAGAAGCACAAAGAATGATCTCTGTCTGCTTCTCCACCAAAGACAGTATTGCCACATGGGCCAGTGCTTGCTTCTCCCTGCTTGCCATGAGGACTACAGCCAGCACTTGGTGGCTGGCAGGACGTGGCGAGGCAGGAGGCTGAGCCCCTCTCTGAAAGCTGGCTGTGCCAGCTATGTAGGAAGCAACATTTGGGCTTTGCCACATGAAGCAGAGGAAATAAATATGCAGTGTTTTCTGCAGCTTTGCTGCACACAGCTGTTCTTGCTGCGAGGACAGCCAGAAGCAGAGCCATGGAAAGACAAGGCAGCCTGTGCTGGCTGCTGTGGAGGAGAGGACAAGGCTTGGTGACACAGGAGCCAGAGCTTAGGGCAATGTGTTCAGGAGCCAAGTCAATCCAACTCTTTCCCCCCACATACCTGTGACTGGCTATCATCTTCCAGATGGACAGGAGAGTTCTTTTGAAGAGCAGACGCTGCAGAGGGTTCTCCCAGCTCAGCTGCACCCTGTGGAGGGAACACATTGCCAGATCATCACACTGGAGACAAAGTAGGAGGTAGCAATTCGTTAGCACCCACCACATCCAGGTGGATGAAGTGCAGAGATCCATCGCTGGAGCTGTGCAAAGCCCCTCAAGGTGAAATGGTGTAAGCCATCTGAGATGGTGGATTACCATTTAGTTGTTCATTCTGCATCTGAATGCACAAATACACATCCCAAATTCACAAAAATGCAGAGCAATAGGTAGAAACCACAGCTGTGCTGAGCAGCTTTAAAGGGCAGGATGAAGTTGGATAGAAAAGCTCACACTACTCTGAAGTGCAGAACTTCACTGAGGTATTTTTTATTCAGTTTCTCATCCCCCAAAACATGGTTTTCCTTTGAAAGGCAGCTCAGGTGATCACACACGTCAGAGCCTGCATGTGACTGATACACCTCCACCTGCCTAAAGCACATGCTGTCTTACAAGCTGGACTTGACATTGCTTGACAAAGCACGATGCTCAGATCACACAAGGTTCAGCTCCCTTGAGGAATTTTCCTTGTATTTTCCATTTAATCTCTTACTTAATCTTCTCACTTCATCTTAGGATCAATGCCCCAAAATGCTGGCAGATCCACAGAGACAGCACAAGTTACGTCCTTCCCTCCTGTTCTCTCTCGCTTTCCTGGATGTGACCTGTCTCATACACTTGTTCTCATGTGAGACAAAGGAAGCAACTCTGTTCTGCTGCACATGCAAGAGAGCAGAACAAACTACTTACAGCTGCGGGTCAGCAGGGCTAGTGGAGTCCAGCACAGAGGCTGCAGAGGTGTTACCACTATCGTCTTGATCCTGGGCCTGATCACTCATCTCCTGTGGATGTGGCTCACCCAAAACTTGCTCTCCAGAGGCCTCTTGAGTCTTGTCCTGAAGAGCACAGAGGAAAAAGATGTATCTAAAATGGCAGCCCATCACCTGAATCCTTTATCTAGAAGCCAGCCTGCTGCTTATCCCTTTACTGCATCCAGTCTCAGCTGGGAGCTAGCTTGCTCTCTTTTACTGGAGGATGATGTTTGCCCTTATTCACTGTGCTGTCCAGCATTCCAGTAACAGCTCACCTCCTGGATCATAACCACCTCTGGTGAACACAAACACTGTGGGGCTGACTGGTGCCCAGTATTGTGTCTGTCTGCTTTTCTGGGAAGAGTCATGGATCCAGAGAGGGCAATAAGGAGCTGAGGTAAGACTGCCTCGGGCTCAAGACACAGGTAACAGGAAATCCTACAGTGCAACAGGATTGTTTCCTTACAAACTCCCACATGAATATGAGAGAACAGACAGCCAAGAAGGAGTGCTTTGCCAATAAAATGTAGAGAGTGCAGGGAGAGAGGCTTTTTGGAGTCCTGAAGTGGGATTGTGTGCAGGGGCACCTGAGAATCCTCAACAGATCTGAAGCAGAGAGCAGACTCCTCAAGAACAAAGTGGACACTGTGCTGTGGTTGGCTTTCAACACTGGGAAACCTGTGAGGGTACTGCTGTGAATAACAGCAACACCTTGCAGGCTGGTGGGAGCCCACAGCCCCCTAGATACAGGACTGATGCAAACCCAGGCCAGACAGTGCCTACTTCCAAGACATGACGGTCTCCAGGGGCAGATGGTTATTGCTGTCACAGCCACGTGGGATTGAAACCAGCCAAGCTGTGTGCTGCATAACACAGCAATTAGAACAAGGCAAGTATTCCAGTCTTGCCTCAAACCTGAGAGCAGACTGCCAGCTCTCATGAGTCACCTTTACACTGCCAAGGAGCAGTTCCTCCAACTCGCATCTGAGGGTTTGATTTGCAACAAGCTTCCTGTTCATAAAGATACATATCCATACCTAAACCCCACATCCTTCCCCTCATGTATTCCTTGTACATTCTCCTCCCTGCTGACTCCTCCTGTGTGTCCCTGTCTCCCCACTTGGAACCTGGAACTTCCCCATCTCTTCTACCGCTGATTTCTTTTTACTATCTCTTGACTCTCATCCAGGCCCAGAGGCTCTCTTAGGATCACCTCACCCCTACCTCTCTTTCTGGGAGGCGTTTCTCATCTTCTGCCAGGATGTGTAGCTGACTTTTCTCTGCTGTTCCTGTTTTTTTTCCCTGGCACCTCGCATCTTCCCCATCACACTGCTTCCCAGAGCCACGGTGATCCCACCAAGTCTGTGATGACTCTGCACTGCTAATGCAGAGAGGTTCCATCATCTGGGTTACCTGCAACACGGAGATTTACTGCTTCAAATTCCGAAGGCAAAAGGAAGAAGAAATAAACACCACAGATGCTATTTTTGCTTTCACTCACGAATGCCTTTTCCATTTTTAGGAATCCTTGCAAAATCTCCTGCTGAAGCCCTGTGTTGTTACTGCAGTTTCAGTTCAGTGACATCTCTGTGTTTTAGGTGAGCTGTTTCAGCAAAGCAGCTGTCTGATTGTGGTGCCAGCTCTAAACGGGAGGAAGGGCTAAGGCTCGGGGCAGGGAGCAAGTGAACTTGGGGCATCTGCTCCTCCCCCAGACTGTTCCTATGTGTAGGGATGGTGGAGCCCCTGATAACCCTCATCTTTCAGGAATACGCCACCCACTTTCTTGTCATACAAACAACCTTACCTCTGAGAAGAACTGGAGAAGACTGCCATCTTCACATGGCCTCTCTGCCTTTTGGTAGTCTTCACTATCATCCTCCCAGAGAGGCTCACTGAACTCCAGCTCATGGTCTGCCTCTTGGCTGCTCTCCTCTAGCTTCCCCATGGCCACCTCTTCAGTATTCCTCCAGCTCCCCATGTCCAGATTCAAGCTTGAATCCCAGCTATGAAGAGGTTGGAAGTCACTGTTCTTCTCTGACTTGCTGTGAGACTCTGTCTCAGACTCCCACCACACCCAGGTATGTCCCACCTGCAAACAAACATAAAGAGACAGCAACGTCTTTGTACCCTGATCCAGAACTGCAAAGCCCAGCTCATGTCCTGACATACTCGGAGAGCCAAAGCATGGGAAGGACTCTGTGAGGTGAGCAGCCTGCACCTGGGCCCTCATCACAGCATGTGGTGGGGCTGTAGCTCTGCAACACAAACCACCACTTCAGAGCAACTCAACTTCAGGTTTTCTTGTGCCTGTGCTATGCTCTCCCTCTGCCCAGGGGTCTGTGAGTTACTGCGCTCAGGTGATGCATGTTTAAGGTGCCAAAGGCATTCAGTAGAAAGCTCAAACCATGTCATGCCAGGGCTCCCGAGAGCCAACTGAGACAGTTGTGAACACCTACAGACTCCACGGACGACTCACTGAAGTTCCCTTTGCTGCCCATTTACATTTACACTTTTTACATAAAACCATTTTATACTGGGAATAACTTATTACAAACCCTACAGGCACTTTGTTTTGAAAGTGACAAATGTGATTTGGCTGGATGGTGGTATCTTGTGTATCCAGTGAGAAGAATTATAACCACATGCTGACGGGACAGTTCTACACAGCTCAGAAAATAAAAGTTAGCATTCTTTTAAGAAGGAAGAAACCATGCGTTTCATCTCTGTTCACTAGTCCTTGCCTAAGTGTCTCCTGCTGCGTAAGTCCACTATGAGTTCTCTAAGTCAGGGAACTGCTTGCAGAGTCACAGTAACAACAGTAAAGGCTGCAACAAAAATGCGTATCTTGCCACGAACACACTGTAGGGTGCTGTACCTATGGAGAATTCTATGCATTAATTAGCAGTGTCTACAGTTTTAATTATGTACAACCTAATTTTCCCAGACTTTTGAACAAGCACATTTCTCACCGATTTCCTTTTGCGTTCTCAGGGCTGCCAGCACAGCTGTGGATACAGTTTGTGGTGCACAACCGGGAGAAACAAGGAATCCATTGGATTTGGGATGAGAAAAATCATTTGTTTACTTTATGAACAAGGAGCTAGGATCTAAAAGGCTGTTCTGAAACCTCTTTCAAAGTTAACTTCAGCGGAAGCAGATGAAATACGATGAGGTAAGAGATAACATTACCTGCTCTCACCTTCCAGCTGAAGGAGTTGGGCAAACTGTGATTTCATCTGAAGAGTAACCCCATGCCTAAAGCGCTTTCCTGCACCAGCAGCAGAGCTGGCTGCACACGCAGAACCAGCCACCACAGCTCAGCTAAGAACCCAAAAGCCTTAGCCCAGGGTAATCCAATCACTTGTCATCATCTTTCTGTATTCCAGTTGAGAGGGATAAGGATTTTATGCCAGGGAACTTGGGCATAAGCATCAATTAAAAAGCTCTTTGGCCTTATGTTCAGTTTTACTAAATCCTGGAAGACTCAAGATGCCAGAGAGCAGAGCAGCAGCATCAGTGCAAGACAAGTAGGATGAGCAAAATGATTACAGTCGGCTTAGTTCCACACCAATTCTGTACCAAAAAAAAAGGACAAAATGATACAGACTTCAGCTCTTAATTAAGAACTGGCTGACAGCTCTTAATTATGTTGGCTACATAAGTCACCAGCGAGGAATCATTATCAAACTGGAAAGTTTTAGTTCCCTTTGGAGAGATCAGGCACTGCGCAACCCTTGCTGATACAAGAAGCTGTTTGAAATAAAGACGATGGCCTTTAAAAGGAATGTACACGTCAAAACAGGAAAAATGATAAAAGCCTGAACCCTGGTACCTGAAATGCAGAATTCACAATGAAGTAGGGAAAAAAGGAAGGGGAAAAAAAAAAAAGAAAAAAAGAACAATTTACTAAAGACATAAAAGCAAATAACAACAATAAACCCCATCAAAAACATCAGAAGCAGAGAGCTGCCAGATGATCAGTGGGGATGATGCATGATCAGTGCCAAACATCTCAGTGGAAAATAGGGCCAGTTGGAAAAACCGAATTAATCATCGTTATCAGCAGTTGCCACAGAGGAGATCACAGGAGACTTTCATTTGAAATGGGTCTGGGAGACTGTTTCTAATTAAAATGTCAAAGGGGGAGATTTTAGAACAACTTGAGGGAGGGAGCAAACATTTGAACTCATTAAGATTCACTTATGGATCCTAAAGAAGCTTAAATATAACGTGACTATGCCTATACTGTGTAACCCGTCACTCAAGTTAGCCCCAACACAGGAAAACCAGAAAGGTTGCTTGTATCTGTCTGTTACAGGGTGGCTGTTGGGAGACGCAGCACAGTAAGCCTCAGTTCTGCACTAGACAGATTAGAATGAAGCATTAGGAAAAATAGAATTAGTAGTCAGGGTGTGAGATGATGAACTGGGAAAGAAGCAATGGGGCTCTGTAGAGAAAATAATTCCTTAAAGATCTTAAATGGCATTAGAGCCTACTAAAATGTTACAGAAAAAGGTTCTTTGAGAGAAAAATATCTGGTTAAGAGAAGAAACCAATGTTAGGAATGAACAGCAACGCCTTCCGTAATGAAAGCAAGTTACTAGTGGGCATGGTAAAGGTCCTCTCAGGTGCTGCAACCTCAGGTTTTCAACACAAAGATGGGGCAGAGTTGTTACAGAGAGGGAGCCAGACTCTTCTCTGCGGCCAACAGTGAAAGCAGAGGGGGCAGCGATGACAAGCTGCACCAAAGGGAATTCAGTCTGAATGTTTACTCTGTGGGGATGGGTAAGCACTGAAACCAGTTGTCTGGAGGCATCAGGGAATCTCCATTCTTGGAGATTTTCAGAATTTGACAAGGCTCTGAGAAACCCAATCTAAATTTGAAGCTGGCCCAGCTTTGAGCAGCAGATGAACATGCAGAGGTCATAGAATCATGTTGTCAGAGAATAGTATCTTACTTAGAATCATAGTATCAGAAATGGGAACCTTTCAAGGTCATTTAGTCCAACCTCCTAGCAATAAGGAAGAACATCTTTAACTAGGTCTGGTTTTTCAGAGCCCCATCGAGCCTGGACTTGAATGATTCCAGGGATGGGGCACCTACCACCTCTGGGCAACTTGTGCCAATGTCCCATCACCCTCATCATAAGAATTTTCTTCCTGTATCTAATCTGAATCTTTCAGTTTAAAACCACTGCCCTTTGTCCTACTGCAGCAGGACTACTAAAATGTTTGTCTATAAAATACATGAAAGCCAAAAGAACCCTGTAACTTTTTGTGCTACGAAATCAACAACCTGTGATCTCTGGAAACCAAGGACATAGAAATCCTTATCAGAAATTTGTCCCAGTTTTAGTAGCGAAGGACAATCAACCAGTAAACAAACCAGAGGATTCCACATTTCTGGCATCAGTAGAGACTCTTGGTGGAAATACCCTCAGCTGTACATGGACTCAACACTGCAAACACAAGCAACTCCAACACAAAACTGGTGAAAATCAGGAGCTCTTGCAAGGTAAGGCAACAATCCCTCTTAACTGCAGTGACTCAGGTTTCTGCAACCTGTGTCAAAAGGCTGCACCCTGTACATTTGGCACAGTGTAGACCACTCCCAGCTACTGCAAGCATCAGGAGGGATAATGTTGGGTTTTTATCTTCCCCTGGAAGTTCACATGAGCAGAAAATACGCAAGCTTCAGCTCAGAGTTCGTATGAGCAGAACATGACTTGAGAATTGTCACAGAGAACTTGAACCTCAGTTAAGCATCCATGTTGCTGAGGAAAAGAACCATAACTTCCAGTAGAGAGAAGCAGTTCAATTGTGAGCTCAATTGAGAAATCAGCTACTGCCCTGCCTATAGCTGCTGGAATCACAGACTTTCACTCTTAACAAATCTCTGGGAAAGAATGTAAGGTACATTTCAATACACTGGTCTCTTAAAGAAAGCTCTGACAAGACTGTAGGATTTAACTTCGCAGATACCCTGTTTCACCACAGTGTCATATTCTCACACATTCAAGCATAGAATCTTCCCCTCTATCCAAGCACGATGCAACATACCCATTATTGATGGATTGTCTCTAATGTCAAAGCTCTGCAATGCTTGTGTGCTACATAGAAAACTGTAAGAATTATATTTGTAGGTACTGGAGACAGGTATGCACGCTTGTACAAAAACCAGGGCTCCTCCCTGCAGAGAGCGGTGATGTTCAGTACACTGCACACTGTACACTGGATTTGTTCCCAGACTTTAATATACATACACATTTACACATCACTAGTAAAAATCTGTACACTTCACATTACAGTACATACGAGCCACCAGTTGCTAGCTAACACCAGAACACTGATGAAGCCCAAGACGACTGCCCTAAAACAGGCAGGGGGGCTAGTCTTCCCCTCCAGGGAAGTTTCTTTGGGATACACATTCCGACGAGACACTGCTCTCCAGAGGAGCAAGTGAAGAAGGTGGGCCAGGTCCCAGAAATGGACCTGCAGCTTTTCTTCCTCCTCCAACAGCTGTTAACAGCATCTTGCTTGCACTCCAGCTCTGGGTGCCAGGTGCTGGGGTTTTCTGTCTGCCTGCAGCATCATTTCTTCATCTTCATGTCTGCCTCGATGGCGCACCGACGCCCTCTGGTGCCTCCGTCCTAGTGACAAGGCAAACAAGAGTTATGCAACCCAAAACTCAAAACACTTCCTCCAGCACTTGGGGAGGTAAAGAACTGTGCATCTGATAACAAGTTTTCATACCTTCCAAACAGGAAAGCTTCCTAAGGGAAGCTGTCCTAAGACGGCCTGCCTGCAGACCTACCTAAAGTTCACCCTGGACACAGCACAGGTGCTGGGATGTGCAGCATCTCTGTGTGCTGTGGGCAGCCAGGGCAGAGAGAGGCAACAAGGCTCTCACCCAGACAGACGCTTTTTGAGCCTGTACAGTGCAGGCTTTCTCCTAAGCAGTAGATGCTAGCTTGGCTCTAAAGATGGGAAGAGGAAACTGCTGACTAACCTACCTTATCAGCTGCTGATCCCTATGGGAAGTGCTCCTCCAGTTGAGTGACCCTGGCTCCCTAGTTTCTCCCTAGTTTCTCCGCACAGCTACTTTCCATGAGCAGGAGGCGAGCTGAGAGCTTCCTTTGATCCGCTGCCCTCTCTCTCTGGCTGACATGCTGACTCTCCTGGAGTACTCCTCTGTCTTTAGACATATGCGAGAGAAAAAACCAACTCTCCATCTTCCTCCCCTCTCTCCTCCCCACAACTCAGAGACTCGGAGTTTCCTGGAGGGAATATTTTTCCAAACACTTTCAGATCGCCACAGGCACAGAGCAAGATATTTTGCAGAGTATCTTATTTGCTTTCTGGACCATGATTGATAAAGGAGTACACAGCTGACTCCTCACTTTCCCCAAGACCTTTTGTACTGTCTCGAACGTGCAAAAGGGGCAGCTGTATAAGTGTAAGAGATGTAGCAACTACAGTAGTGCACCACTTGGTCTGTCTTCCCACTTACATGGAAAGAAAGGAGAGAAGTTGTGGAAGAAAGCAAAGGCAGATGACAAAATGAGAACACCTGGAACCAGAAGACTGAAGCCCCTCCCACTCACCCATGCTGAAAGTAAGGGACCAAGATATTTCTTCTCTAGTGATACCAGCTGTACAGCCCCTAAGTTAAACACACATTGCTGCAATGCTAAGGACGCTGTGACAGTGCAGTGATCACCCAGACAAAGAGCAGAGCACGCTGCCAGCAGTACTGCAGTACCTGCTGCAGCCTTTCAATACTTACAAAGAGAGAGAGAAGGAAGGCAGGAGAGCCCATTGGGACACTGTCCTGTTAAAAGGCCAAACAGAAGGACTTATCAGGTATCAGATATGGAAATGCACACACCACAGAAGCACTGAGCCCACACAATAGCATAGAGAAACATGTGCCCCACTCCCCTTCCCACACGGCATCAGTTTTATGCAGCAAGAACATAAAAATGCACAAAAGAAAGATACTGCAAGAGTCAGAATGCTAGGAAAGGGATATTCCCTCATTCATGGCAAGGCCTGGTCTACCAAACAATTTCTGCACTGTGCAGTTGCCACCTGAACTAAGCAGGCAGTCCTTGCTCTCGCAATGCTACATGCACTAGCTGACAGCACGTGAAATCACTTGATCAAGTTTGGATGTGTCTTTACAGAACTAAAAAACCAAGCAAAACTAGATTACTGTTGTTTAGACCAGTGCGGAATTCAAAGGTTCTCTGGTGTGTTTTACACAGCGAACCAGACCAGAGCGACCCCCTGGTTCTAAAAATCTGACTGTGACGTGAAGCACAGGGCAGAGGCTACTCTTCCAATTCTCCACACCTTCACCATCCTGCCATATTATGCCTCTTCCAATACTCTGTTTATTTCCTTACAGTTTTCATCACCTGTTTTTAAAAACAGGGAATGGAACTATTGGGATTACAGAAAAAACTTGTGAGATGTGCCTCTGGGATGAGGTACAGCTCCAGAGCTGAAATCCCATCAATGGACACACTTAGAGAAAAACTTGTTTGTGTGAAGATGCTGGAGCCACTGCAATCTCAAAAACATTCTCTCCCTTTGGTATGGAAACTTCATGCAGTTATTTCAGGGTTCTTCAAAGATCCCAAGTGCCCTTCCACAGGGTGCAGCATCCTCACCTTCTCTGAAGCATCCTGCTTGCGAGTGGAGTCGCGCCCACGTAGGCTCTTTGCACTGATCCCTGACTCTGATGTTTGCATGATCAGTTGTGTGGCCAGAAATTGCTGCAAGAAAACCACACTTTGTTAAGATTCTCAGGCAAAACAAGCTCAGTTACTGCGTGTCAGTTAACTATCACAAACCACAGGCTAGGAATGACTGGGTTCGAGGCAGTTTCAGTTCGTCTGCTGCTCAGACTAAATTCCTCCAATTACCTCAGAAGCCACAAGTCCTGAGGAACTATAAAACCCCAGTTCAAACTGTGTTAGAAGTACAAGCTGGGACACTCTATTTCACAAGTCATTTTAGGTGGCATATATTCACAGGACACAGTTTCATGTACGCTTTGTACCAGCATAAACCAGCACAGTCACTAGAAGCAATCGCGTCCCCTGTCATTCACTGTTTTCTGTTCCTCAACCACACCCTGGTTCTTGCTGGCCTAAGCATTTCCCTGAAGGAAATTAGATCTGAAGTTGGTCTGGGCTGAACCTTAAAAGAAATTTTGCTGTGTTACATCTACCTTACCTACAATATAGTTCACCAAACACCTGAGCTAGCACAACAGAGATGCAGAGAAACATGGGACTACTTCATTCAGAGACACTGTGAGCATAACTGCAGTCTTTCCCATACTTATGGGCTAAGGCAGATGCTTTGTCCTGCACTTTACCTGGATCTGCTCCAAGACATCTCGCTGCATCTCCACAGCCATGTGGTAAACATCATGGTCAGAGCTGTTGTACATAACTGCATTTTGAAACATCAGCATAATATCACGCTGGAACTCGGCTGTGGTTCGTATCAGCCCATTCTCAATGTTCTTTTTGATGGTAGATAAATCCATTGGCCTAAGAAAGAAATGCAGTCAAAAATAGCAACAGAAATATCTAACTCTTGACTCACTCTCTTGCAGACAGTATCACGTCTACTTGGAGGACCACCTATTTAATTTAGCTGAACAGGTTTCCCCACACACAGGCTGTGTTCCTGAATTCCAAGGCCCTGGTCAGAGGACACAAGCTGTCCAGCAGTTATCAAGAATGGTAAAAACACCATAACAGATGCCCCAGAGAGATGTTTGCCTTCTCCAGGCATCAGTGAAGGAGACATTAAGGAGCTAGAGCTGCAGCCATTGAATTTAGGAGAGATTCTGGGGGATAGGAGGAGATTCTGGTAATTCTTCCAGAAGAGTCTGCTATCTGGGACTGATTAAATGCTGATTAAAGAAGACAGGTCTTTGGAACTCCTACCCTTTGACAGAAACTGGAAAAAGCAGATCAGTCACGTACCACCTTACAGACAAAAAGAGTATGTGCAAGCCAGAGTGCTTCGTTCAAAGACAGAGCTGTGTAAAGACCTACATCTGCTACTGAAGACAACCCTTTCCTTGGGGAAGCCTGCTTCTGACTGAATCATGCCAGAAACGAATAACCTTCCAAGTTTGCAGTTGCATGGCAGCTAAAAACTACACTGTTCCTGCCAGAAATCCTTACACAAATGTGCAAATATACCGAGTTCAAATGATGGGAAGACTGCCGAGACTCACCTCTGCACAATACTGTGGTAGCCTGGTGCTATATCGTCAGTTACAGGCTGCAGGAAGACATTGGCATACCTGCAGAAAGAAGGAGTTCACTTAGTGTTCTCCTTGCTGGTAAATGTTTGTTTTATGCTCTCATGTTTATTTCTGTGCTAACAGGATGATTCACCATAACCCAGTGAGCCTCTGAGAAGGAAAAGTGGAAACCTGTCCAGGATTAGTCAGTTCTTTCTGCTGGTTCCCCAGACATCAAACCCACCTGTGATTAGCTGCTGCTCTCCAAACCAGCATGATGGCTTTCTTCCAAATCTTCTGGGCCTGTATTGCTTCCTGGTCTTCACTACACACTGAGCTGGGAAGAAAAGAATAGAAGGTCCTTCAGGAGTCTGCATACTATCTCATGGCAGACACCTTATGATTTGTTTTGCCTTTTGACATGCCTACACTAATCCATGGGACCTGGTGCTATAGTGCTGCATGCGCACTTGCAAGCAGAGACCCAGACAAATCATCAACGAATTCCCCCTCTGGACTTGCTCAGAAACGGGAATTCTATGCTCCCCCCACAGAACAGTGTGGGATTTGCACTTGTGCGCCTGAGAGCTTCACTGATACTCACAACTGCGAGGAGGCTGGGCTGCTGGGGATGGAGTCAGCTAGCGTGTGAGACTGCAAAGGTGCATTATGGACACTGAAGCCATCATCGCTCTCGCTCACGGGGGGTTCATTATCCATCTCTGACAGATATCCCTCACCCTGATCTTCTTCTTTGGGTTCCTCCAAACTGGCAGCCTCACTGGCACCATCCTCATCATCCTCTTCACCCTGCCCATCCTGAAACACAAGAGTTCATGAGTCTGCACAGCCAGCTACAGCAGCAACCTAGAACCTCCAAAGCAACTACGCTTCAGCAGTGATTTTCTTGCTACGCCGCTGACAGCTGTACAGGCACTTTCCCCAAATCCCAGTCACTCACTGTACCCTGCTCTGCCTCCCCTTCTGTTTTTTGACACAGAAACAAACACAGAGCTTCACAGTGCCCGAAGCAAGTTCCCCTTGAGCTCCAACTGCAAACTGCCCACTTCCCAGTGCAGAAAGCAGAACATAAGCTTTGCCTTTCAGCAGATGGGAGCCAGGAAGCAGTAGTAGTAAGATTGTTACTAATACACTCAAGATGACTACAACCAATTGAGAATTACCTTCATCTGACTCCTAAACAGGGCTTGGGCCTCCTCCTTTATTGACTCTGTGAATGAAAGAAAGCAGAAAGTTTGATTCTCCAAAGCAGTCTTTCCTACAAAAGCTCCTGCACCAATACCTACTGTCCTGCAGTAATTAATACTGTTCCTACACATATCTTTTCTCCCTCCTCCCCAAAAAACCTGAACCAGATCACTGACAACTATCCAGCTAATAATGTTGCATGTAAAAGATTTCCTAGCTGAATTAAGTTACCTGACAGCTCAAATTTGTGCTGAACATCAGCCTGTGAGGAGTCTTCACTCACATTTGGGACTTGTGGAGGGGATGAATCATCATCAGGTGGGGTCTGGAGGGAAGAGAAATGCACAAATCTAGATGTTTGTGTCAGCTTACTTCAGTGAAGGTGTGGGCACATCTCACTCGCTCTAACCTAACTCAAGGCAAAATGAAGTTCACTGAGCACCTTCCCAACAGCAATTCTGCACATGGGCGGGGGGAGATACACAAAGGTACTGCCTAAAGCAGACAGCTTCTCTGCAGATCGAACAGATCAGCAGTATGACTCCCAAGAAAACAGTCAGTCACATTCATTGAAGGGATACCTTCAACCCAACAGTCATCCTTCCTCTAAACTTCTCTCCTACCTGCCACAACTTCTCCTTTCTTTCCCCACACCAGTTCCAGACAGCCTCTCTGCCCACATACCTCTGCCTTCACTGTATTGTGCACCATGTCTTCTCCCTTGGTCGATTCTATCTCGATTTCAGAAGTCTCTCCTACTGTTACAGCTACTCTCTGATCTTCTTCCATCTCTTGACCTCGAAGCTCTGGTGTTTCTGTCACTCTTGCAGTTGCTGCTATGGCTTCCTCAGGGCCCAGCTGATTCTGCTCCTGCTCTGCAGGTTCTGTCTTTATTTCTGATCCCAGATCACCAATGCCCATTAGGTCTCGAATTCCCTTTGCCTCTGGCTCCTCACACTCCAGTCTCTCCTGCTTCACAGTCACAGACACCTGGGGTATCTGAGCCTGTTTCTCATGCTCCTGACGAATTGAGTGCTCCCACGGGCCAGGCAGAGTCTGAGGGTCATCCGTATCTTCACAGAAAGAAGATAGAGCAGCTTCTACAACTGCTGCATCCAGGACTTCAGGGTGGTCATCTACCTTTATTGCCAAACACAGAGCAACGCAGGCTAAGGTCAGAAAAAGATTTAAAAAAACACCCCAAAGTATATGTTATTGGTAATGAGACAATTGGGGCAAATCTGGTGTACCGAGTTTACAAAGTGCCTTTCACAGCCAGACCCTTATCACTCCCTGTGGAGCTCCAGTTTCAGAAATACAGCACTCCTGGAGAGTGTGCTGCAAGCAGTGCTCATTTGTCTGCCAGAGTCATGACCCAAACCCTGACCAACATGAGGAAGAAAGAGATCTCTTTCTGTGCGTTGAAGAGGAGCACCAAGCTAAATGCAGTAGACTAGCAGCAGTAGCGTCACAGAGCCATTTCCTACTGATCTGGACAATGATGTCACTGAGAATGTGCATTCTGGAGTAGTTACTTTCTTGCTGGTCTAAACTAATCAAATTGGTGAACAGTAATCACTTGACATTAACTTAACTGGATGTGGAGCAAAAGGCAGTGTCATTCTGCTTTGCCTGTTTACCTTGTCCTCAATGATGGCTATAATATTTCCAACGGTATCGAAGTCCAGCTCTTCTCCTGTATAGGATACTGCAATATCCATTTTCTCAGCTAAATCCAGGTCTTCTTTCCCATCCATACAGTGATCTTTGGAAGACCCTGCAGTACCACCAGCCCCAGAAGCCAGGCACTCTTTCTTGATGGAATCAATGATCATGGATATTTCACTGCTGTCCATGGACACTGTCACAGTGTGGGAATCAGACACTGCCTCCATAGAAACACAGGCTTCTGGCTGGCTCACTGCGCAAGGATGAGAGTGTCAATCAGAGACATATCTGGAGAAGTCAAGCCCACATAAACAAACACTGCAGTGGATAAGATCAACCACAAGTATCCCAGGTCCACCCACAACAGCCATGGATTACAGAAATGAAGAACAAGGTCTTGCATTCCCACAGTAGAGACAAAGTGAGATTCCAGCCCTTGAGCCACAATCCAGCAACACATCATTAACACCCTTCCCCTCCTCCCCCCAGCAAATCCTGTTTAAAACCATCTGTTTACTCCATCTGAAGTCCATGATGGTAAAAGACCAGCTGAAATCTCGCTGGGTGCTGATCCCAAGGAAGTTCTGCTTCCCAGCAGTGCAGGATCTATGAATGCGTAGTTCAGGAACGCACCTGTGGCTACGCTTTCTGGAGCTGCAGCTGGTGGCACAACGGATGGTGCTGACAGCGTGGGCATCATGACAATTGTAGCCTGGGACACAGGCTCTACTGGGGGTGGCAGGAGCTTAGCTGGAGGCTCGCTGGCAACAGCGGAGAAGGAAGCAAGAGGTGAGGTGAACTGTGCAGGACCAGCTTCTAAAAGCCGGGAAAGCGTAGGAGCACCTAACAGAAAGTAGAAGGGAAAAAGCACATGAGCAAGAAGCAGCCACCACTCAAGCCCACAAAGACACCAATGGGCTCTTCACTGTCTGGTGGCTTCTTCTGGGAAAAAGACACTGACAGGTACCTATAAATGGTCCCAAAACCTGTATGGAGAACCTGCACCCCAAAATGCACAACTCCTTAGTGCATGCAGTCTGAGACAACTATGCAGACTATGGGACACTGCATTCAATGTAAGGGCTGCAGAGGCTAAGCCACACATGCAGAGAGATGCCCTTCCAAAGGCTCATCCCAATACAATTATAAAAAATCTGAAAAACAGGGCTAAGAGAGCCACATAAGGTGAGCCAAGACAAACGGTCATCACAGGAGCTGGAAGGGAGCAGAGGGGATCCCTCTGCAGGTCTTTCCTGAAGAATTCCTCTTGCATCAAAGGATGCCACTCATCTTAGCAGTAACCTCCAGTCTGAATTTACCGAACTGTCCGGACCAAATTAACGGGTCTTGAAGAACAGAAGTGGGTAAGGAAAGTGAGATTATTCATATGGAATTATGTATGAATGAATGGCAAAAATGCTCAGTTGCAGACAATGTGATTACACCACTGGTTAGCACGAGCTGAGAAGAACCTTCACCTTAGGCAGGTTATCCTGAAAAGGCTCAATGCAAAGACTCTTGCACTGTCCCTCTCACCCTGCTCTCTATGGAACTTACTCTGGAGTTCACAGTCCACTGTGGTCTAATCCTCAACAGGCCTCTAAGCTAAAGCAGAGGGAGGACACAAATTCTCCAGGTTCACAGGGAGCTGCAGTTTGACACATTTTTCCCCCTCACACAACTCCCTGTCATCTAGTCCTTTCTTTCTACACTGAAATGCCTAGTATTAGCCATTGTCAAACCCAGAAAAACTGAACTTCATGGACTAGGATCAAATCAAGTCCAATTGTTCAGTGATTTTAGATCAAGGCACTTTCCTCTGTAAGCATAAGGATGTCCTTAAAAAAAACAGTAGGGGTGAGAGGGATGAGAGTACAGAAATAGCAATGCAACTCATAAAGCCCCCAAACCAGCCAGGCTAGATGTCCTTCATCTCTCTCCAAAGAGAACTGACATAGACATAGAATAGTCTGAAGGTACATCTGAAGGGAGAAGTGTACAGGGAGAGTCCCGAGTTACCTGAAGCAGCAGGAGATGCAGGGACAGCACCAGGTGCCGACTGCATTTCCCCACTGTGCAGCACTGGGAGGACACTTCCTACCTCCAGCAGGACTCCTGAGCTGTTCATGTGACCAGAAGCCACTGCCATTTCATTTTCACCAACCTGCCAAAGAAGGACAGAACTGAAAATCCTGGAGATCACCATCACATCAGTGATTCTCTGCCATATATGCACCTCCATGAATATGTCCATCATTTGCAGCATTTCTCCTGCACTTTTTGTCCAGCCTAGTCCCTGCCTGAGGCCCCCACGCAAGTGTTCAACACGAAAGTCTGAAATTAGTTGCTCTTCTTCAGCTACAATACAGCTGCACTGTCACCCTCCTTTGAAATCAGGCCAAATATATCATCTGCTCTACCTTAGTTCCTCTGTTCAAGATCCTCACAATCCTCTACAGATACCAGTCTCTCTATCCTCTTAGATGGCATGGAATTATCCCTTGAGTCGAGGGAAACTGAAGCACCAAAGTGGGAAGTAACTCTATCAATGTCACACAGTAAACCTATGATGGACCTTGAGCAGATGTAAGCCATCTGCTTCAAAGAAAACAGATGCTTTACAAAGAAAACCCAGTCTTAGACAGCCCTTCCTTGCTGTACCCTATGTTACACTGCACCATGCAAACACAGAACCCATTAACATTTACCCAAACTAACAAATAGACAATACCCCAAATCCAGCTATTAAAAAAGGGAAGGCAACAGCAATACACCTTTTTCATCACACAAACACTAACACAGGGAATCCACGCCATGGCCAGGCTGATGGCTGTTCTCTTCAGACTGGGCTCTGAACAGTGTCAGCAATGGTCACTCTCCTAAGATTTCCAGAGTCACGAACATGAGAAGTGGGTTGTCGTCAGAGTGATTTTAGTAACTTTCTACAATTAGGAGAAAACTGAAGCATCTCAGTACTGGTCATAAACTCCATTAAATGACTCCCTACTCCTATGCTGAGATCCATTACAAATACTGAAACTCCACTTTAGGTCAAGATGTAAAAGAACTGTGAGCCCAAAGTAGAAATCAAGAACACCTCCATGGAGGCTGACTGGGATGATGCTGACAAACATCCTCCCTTCCACAGGGAGGATGATTTCCTCTAGCAAAGCCTGCAACTCCAACTCCTTACAACTGAGGGAGGTAGCCAGTCCCAAGTGCTGAATGATCCCTGCAGTCCTGCACTATAGTACTGCTGGGAAAGGGTCCCACCTCTGTGGCTCACAGGAATAATTCTATCTCTCATCTATCACTTCTGCTGGGACTCTCACAAAAACCTGTATGCTTTAAAAAAAGCCTTTGCATATATGAGCAGAGAGCTCCATACCAGCCTGGGGCTTGTGGGCAGGAGACTGCCCTTCTTCAGCAGCTCTGAGAGCAGAGGGGAAGGAGGCGGAGTTGCTTTTTGTCCTAGCATCTTTTTCTGGGGTGAATCATCAGTGACTGGGGTCATGGGGGCATCCAGGGGAGCAGAGCCTGGAGGGGTGTCAGGGATTCCAATGAAGGAGGCAACTGGGGTGCTGGGCAATGTCCCTGGAGTGACCTGAGAAAGAGAAAAACCACACTGTTCAAAGCCACACTCCACCACACGGACTAGTCCCACTTGCTCCTTCCCCCTAGAGCATTGATCCAGCACACCACAGACACCTACTCCATTCACTCACTGCACCTACTCCAGGCATATGCTTTCACCTTTCCCTGCCCTGTAGTGCCACTTCCCAGGCACACACGGAAGACTGCCTGGCCAACCCACTGATGCCCCTACACAGCCTTTGATCCAGGCACCTGATCATCACAGATACGGAAGAGGACATGTAGCAGTAGTGCACATCAACCACACTACAGCACTACCACAGCAAGAAGTCTGTAAAACAAGGCGTCGGCATCTCCACAGGCTCCTTCTCCATAATGGATGCAGAGCCCTATGTCCCAAACTTGTCTTTCTCTCTTACTACAAGGATGCTTACCCCTGGACTGGCCTCATCCACAGCAGGCTGAGACAGATCTCCCAGAGCATAGTCTCCCCCTGGGGAGGTTGAGCCAGCAGGGGAGCGAACCATCACACTTGTCAATCGTCGCTGTGGATTCTTAATGGCCTGACGAGCTGGAAGAGAACAGAAAAGAACAATGAGATTCCATGACGCCAATTTGGACAGTCCCTAAGAGTTACCTCTGACTTTATCCTGAAGAACCCCAGGAAGACAATCTGTATTGTGGGAATTTCTTGCACCACACCACTGAGAGGTTAAGTTCACTGAATTGCCCCATGAGTTATAAAGTAATTAAACATTCAGAACAAATATATCTTCCTTTTCTCTTCAGAAAATAGTAAAACTATAGGGAAAACTAAAGGGGTACGAAGCCTAACACTCAGAAAGCTCCTTGCTAATCCTGCTTTCTCTTAGGTATATCTTTTTCTACAGAACTTGTTCCTTTCTCAGATGTCTCTGCATTTTGCCTTGTTACAAATGTGGCACTGGAAAGAGAATACAACCTTTCCCTCCAACTCCAGGGTCAAGGAATTCCTCCCAACAGGTCTTAGCAAGATTTAAGTATTTGCCAAATGCTCTTATGAATATATGGAAATCTCTCTGAGGAAAAGTGCTTACCCTGATAAGCAGCATCTGTAGCCTTCCTCTTGACTTCTGCCTCCTCCTCCTCCAGTTTTTTCTTTCTGCATACAGAGCCAAAACCTACTGTCACAGAGTATCCCACTTCCCCTTAGTTCCTCTTCTGCAACAAGCTTTCTGACTCCCATCCCATTATCTCCGGACAACAATGAACTGCTTCTGTGGTCTTAGGCTCAGCTCCTCTGAGGAGGAAAGCAGAGTCAGAGGCCAGCCACAGAACATGGTTGGCAGGAAATCTGTCTGCCAGCTGCTTATCAAAACGGAGACAAGCATGATGTTGTAAGCCACCAGCAGGCTCTGCACTGATACATTTCAAACAGTGTTCCACAAAAGATGGAGCCCTCCAAGCTAATTGAAGTCCACCCTCAGAGGCCAAAGCATCAGCCCAGCTGCCCCATTTCTCTTGACCCGAAGTATATTGAGCAAGAAACAGCTAACAGACTGTCAGAGAACTATAAACTCAGAAGAAAGCATAACATGGAAATAATGAAATAACTCACATCATAATTTCATTGCATAGCTCCTCCAGTCTGTTATCCATGTGTCCGGCCTGGATCAGCTCTGCATCCCTCTTGAGTTGCCTGTAATCAGGAAATCTTATTTATCACTGAACAATACACCCTAAGCAGCATTTTCACTCCAAGCACCATCCCAGTTAGACAACTTTTCCAAAACAGGGCTCCCGGGTGCACCGCAGCTCAGCACCTCTGCCACACACCTGTACTTTTCCTGTGTTTCTTTAATGATTTTCTTCAACTCCTCAACTCGTTCTGCAGTCAGTTTCCGCACAATAACATCTTCCACAGTTTCCACAACTTCTCCCTTCTCACCTCGCTTTCTCCTAGAGTAAGAGAAAACCAAAACCAGTTCAGGCATGAAATACAGAAAACCTTCTCCTTCCACAAGTGGCTGCTGCCTGTCCTTCCTGACGCATGCACACAAAAAAATCCGCCTCTTCCAATTTCCCTTAAATGATGTTGGACAGCACAATGTTCAATCAACCTCTTCTGAATAAAACCCACCCTAATTCTTAAACGGGTCCAGTGTTAAAGATTTCAGGAATAGATCAAAGATGCAAAACCACTGAAAATTCTCAACGTGCAAAAAAATCAATCATTCCACTTCAGAGAAGATTCTTTCTACCCATGAAGAAATACCTATTTTTTGACCCTCCATAATCCAGTCCTTTGTCTTTGCAGTTCTAGTACTTAAGATCATTCAGCACTACCACAAATACTACTTTTAAACATCCTGCCTTTGATTTAATTTCATGTGAAGCTCCAAAACAGAACACCTGGAGTTAGGAGTGAGAAACACCTGAGACCATAAAGCTGTGGTGATAGCACTGGTAAGAAAACTACGAGAAACTACTGCAAAACAGAGACATATAAAAACCATTTCCTCTTCCCACTCCTGCTGTCTTTTCTATCTGTATTCTGAGTGATAATTTTATGTGCAAAGCTTCTGATCATTAAGACTAACATGTACTGTTTTATTCCAGCCAAATAAACGCTTTCTTTTTGCTGCATAAGACCTCAAATGCACACTGTAACTTACAGATCTGTGGCAGAGAGGCCCCAATTACCCAGCCATGTACTGGAAACAGGAGGGGCATATGGAAGACACTAACAAGTACACAGTTTCAGAACCACATAATACTGAAATACTTATGAAGAAAAGAGACAAGACAAAGATACAGGAAGCGTCTTCTGAGGAACATCCTGGGCTTCTTAATCTTTCCCATCTGCCATACCTGGAATCCCACCCATGCCAGCTATCACAACTGCATCTCCTCATTGCTTTACGCTCCTTCTGGGAGAAGCACTACCAAGCGTTTTGCTTTAAGAACTGACAAGTCTACCCCAAATTGCTGCAAACTGCTCGTGGCAGACTTTATACTCACTTGGGGGTCTCTGTAGTCTCCAAGAGCTCTGAATACTGAGATGCACAGTGCTATGAGAAAACAAAGAAAGTCAGAGGACACTAAAGATTTAGCCCCAGCAAACACCTAACAACAAACCCCAAGGGCACATACTCCTACTTCTTCAACGGTCTAACACTTTATGAACGCATGTGGTAGTCTTCTCCAGTTTCCCCCAGCTATAATTTGGCATAGTGAGGGAGCATATTTACTCTCTTACTCCAGCACTGCCCAGGCTGATCTTCAAAACAAAGCTAAAGACTCACATCTAACAGTTTAGAAATCAAAGCAAGCATGACTAAGGAAGCTGTAGCTGTTACAACATTTCTGTCTGTGAATGTGAATCAAAAATGTTTTAATGGAGAAGACACATAATTCTATCAAGGCCATCTTCACAGCTTAACAGGAACAGTTAGCAACCTAAACCGCCCAATTTCTCCTCCCTTAGCTCTTTTAATCTCTTTCTGTCCCTTATATAACAAAAATCCAAGGTGCTTGCCCAAACAATGGGATGCACCAAAATATAGGGGCATCCACAAATTCCTGGGGCAAGGAATTCCACAGCTTAATTACATGCCTGGTGAAGAACAATCTCATTAGGTTTGCTTTGAACCTGTCTCCTATTAGTCTCCTGATAGCCTCAGAATCTTGTACTAGACAAAGCACTGAAGAATTAAACTTTATTGAGTCTTACTGATCCTCAACATGCCACTTCTGACTGTGCAGGCATCTGTCGTACTCCTGTTACCTCTTCTTATGTTAAGGATTCTACCTCACTTAGCCATCCCTTACACGGAAGCCGCTCAATGTCTTTGATCATTCTTGTTGTTTCTTTAACTTTATCCAACTGTACTGTAAGCTCAGATTTCATTTCAGAAATAGGGAAAAGTATTTTACATGATGCAAGAAAAAAATTTGATATTCTTTTAGGCAGCCGTATTAATTATCCCATGCAGAATTCATCTTTTCCAAGATCCAAATGTCAGTACCTTACCTTTTGGGAAAACCAGTCAGGTGGGCGTCCTGGCTCTGCAAAAGGTTTGATAGCTCTGCTGACTGAGACCCTACAGGAGAGAAATGGCAAGTCACTGCCAACTTACTTTCTTCCCCAACTGACACGCAGAGAAAAGACACTGACCTGTCTTGACATACATTGACATTCTACCACTGAATAGACATTAGCATTTATTTATTTATTCATCACTGAATAGCCCTAGTATTTATGAATACAACAAACTTGCCAAGGAGTTATGTTTAGAAATTATTCAAGTACAGGCCTTGGACTCAAGAATATTTGCTTGTTCCTAAGAAACAACAGTTTCAGTCCCTTGCCTTGAAAAGCAAGTTTCTAGCTTCTGATGACACCATTATGTTTCCACAAAAAAACTTCCTCTGATGAGGGAAAAAGGCAGCAAACCAGAGCTTCACAATCAAATGCTGCGTGCAAAAATCTGCTATAAAACGACCTTCTTGACCACAACTCACTTCTTCCAATTTGTGAACACTGAATCACAGAATGGTTTCTGTTGGAAGGGACCTTAAAGCACATCCAGTTCCAACACCCTGCCATGAGCAGGGACACCTTCCACTAGAGCAAGTTGCTCCGAGGCCCATCCAACCTGGCCTTGAACTCTGCCAGGGATGGGGCAGCCACAGCTTCTGTGGGCACCCTTTGCCAGTGCTTGCTCTTTGGTCTGTTTAACACGCTTCTGGTTTTATGCATGGTTATAAAAGAAGCAAAAGCACTGTCCAGGTATGCTCCTAATACTTCCACCTTTAATACCCCATCTCTGTCCTGAACAGAAAGCACAAGTGTTAAGAGCTAAGCTGGTAGGCAAAGAACCAGCCCAGCGTAAAGCCACGCTACGATACACAGTCAAGGGAAGGCCACATCCACGGCAGCACAGCGGGACACCGTCCTCGCCACCCGCTTACCAGTTCTGGTCTCCGCTCCGCATGACTGACGAGGCGAGACACAGCTTCTCGCGGATGGACCAAGGCTCGGTGGGGCCGGCGCTCAGCAGCTTGTGCTCTGCCGGAGGGGATGCACTTAGCGGCCCCGACGACCCCAGGCGTCCGCCCCGCCCCGCCCCTCCCAGGCCACAGCCCCGCCCCTCCCGGGCCCGTTGGCTCCGTCCCCTCGCACCACCGTTAGCACCGCCCCTCCCGCTCGGTTCCCTTCAGGCCGTTCCCGCTCCCGCTCCCGCTCCCGCTCCCGCTCCCCCGCCGCCGCTCCGGACACGGCCCGCACTCACTGCCCGTCCCCGTCGCCATCTTGCCCGCCGGCCAGAGACGCGCCAGGGCGGAGCCATCCGCAAAGACCGACGGGAGCCGCGCAGAAGGCTGAGTGTACAAGCCCCGCCCCTTCTTGCCCCAGGGCAGGCGCTGATTGGCCACCGGGCAGGCGCGGGCTCCCATTGGCGGAGCGGGCTGGTGGCGAGGTTTGAAACCCCAACAGCGGCCACGGCGCGTGAGAGAGTGGGCGAGAGGTGTCGGAGCTGAGGGTCTGGGTCTGGGTCTGGGTCTGGGTCTGGGTCTGGGTCTGGGTCTGGGTCTGGGTCTGGGTCTGGGTCTGGGTC
>JANRGW010039807.1:26961-47446 GCA_024733675.1 Psilopsiagon aymara
GGGTCTGGGTCTGGGTCTGGGTCTGGGTCTGGGTCTGGGTCTGGGTCTGGGTCTGGGTCTGGGTCTGGGTCTGGGTCGTATGCGCGCGGAGAAGCTGTGCCTGCGTGGCGGTCTCTGGAGGTGCTGCGGGGGGCGGCCTGCATGGGGCCGTGTGTGGTCTGTGCGTGTGTTAAGCATTGGACGCCATGTGGCGGTCTGCGTGTGCGGACGGGCTCGGTGAGCGTATGCGTCCGCAGCGGCATCCTGTGTGCTGGTGTGTAAGGATGGTTCTTCTTGGCAGCTCTTGTTTGTGCGGGACAGACTGTAGGGCGGTGTATGCGCGGGGACTAGGGTTTAGACTCGTGCTATAACATCACTCTGTCCTCACGGTGCCCCTTTTTCTCCAGGAGCTGTGCTGAGGCATCATGGCACGAGCACTTGCCTCCCCAGGGCTATTCTCTGATGATGATGCTGCAGCCTCCCCTGTTCTTGAATCCACAACAACAGGGTTTGGGGCTGATGTGCGCAAGGACCTTCTGTCGGAGTTCTCCGCTATCTCTCCAAATCTTGAGGGCTCCCAGCAGGTGAGGTTGGAGCTTTAAAGTCACAAGCAGGGCAGTGGCTTTTGACTTTTGGCTGCTGTGTCTCTGTACAATGATGTTGCGCTGCAGGACCAACAGAGGCTCTTCAGTCGAGGCTAGAATGAAATGTTGCTTGGGGGAAGCAGTTCCTGTTTATGAGCACTGCACTAGGAAATGCCTCTTCACATGATGCCTCTCAGTGTGGTGCTTCGTCTGGCCACTGGTTTTGCTGTTAGGTCTTCCAAGTCCTAATTCGCTTGCTAAAAGAAACACTAGTGTGACTGAAAATGCCTCAGGAAACTTCTGGTATTGCTAGGGATTTTGGGACAGAGGAGTGTCTATTAGTTACTGAGCACTAGTTGGGGTAGCTGCATGTGTTTCATGCTGTGGCTTCTGTAGTGTTTTGATGGAGGCTGTGTACTGCATCTCTGGCTACCACGCTTAACCTGTGCTGATTTTTGCAGCCTGTAGCTGAAGACAATGATGGAAAATTAAAGGTCTATTTGAGAGTTCGTCCTCTGAAATCTACAGAACTGGAAAAAGGAGAAGACCAGGTAAGACTGAATGGAAGCAGTCTCTGAGCTGGTTGGCTGTGTGCTTGCTGGGAGGTCCTTTGCTCTCTATGCTAAGGCCTCTTGCAAACCGATGTGATGATGGGGTTTATGTGTTCTTCAGGGCTGTGTCTGCATTGAGAATTCAGAGACCCTTCTTCTAAAAGCCCCCAAGGACTCCTTCACCATGCGGAGCACAGAACGTGGAGTGGGACAAGCAGCACACAGGTTCTCTTTCACCCAGGTAGGTAACTGGGACAATGCACCTGTAAGTCTTCAGAGCTTAAACCATCCTTACAGCTTGAAAGCTGGCTCACTAACGTGCACTAATTCTAATGCACTCCATTAACTGTGTAGTCTTGAACAACTGTCTTAAGTTTGTTTCTGCCTCTGTTTTCTTAGTTTTTCTTTTTTTAAGCTGATCCTGACAACTTTTTTGGCAGCAAATACCAAGTTCTTGTTTTGCTCCTGAGGCTCTCAACAATAGGAGAGGCTGTAGTGATATCAGATATTACTGCATTAAGCAAGTGAATTTTAGTGGTCTGGACTGGAATTACTGGTGGGTCTGTTTCTCATGATGTGGGGCTAGTGAAAGGAACAAAGGTCTATGTAATAATATTTGAACAACTACTAAAAGTCAAAAGATAGGAAACACCTACATGAAGCTATTTTTTCATGTATCTTGTTTGCAGATCTTTGGACCAGATGTGGGGCAGAAATTGTTTTTTGATGAGACAATGAAGCAGGTGGTAAAGGATGTACTGAATGGGCAGAACTGGCTGGTTTACACCTATGGCATCACCAATTCAGGGAAGACTCACACTATTCAGGGTAAGGAAAACACTAGGTGTTAGGCGCCTATTGAAGGAGTTGTCTGCTTCTACATGTGAATCCTTAGCTTGCTGCTGTTCTTGCTTCAGGAAACAACAAAGATGGGGGGATTCTGCCTCGCTCCTTAGCGGTCATCTTCAACAGTGTGGGGGACCGACTGTACAAAGCCATGGATCTGAAGCCCTTCCTCTCCAATGAGGTGATCTGGTTGGACAGCAAGCAGGTGCGATTGGAAGAGACCAAGAAACAGACCATGCTGCGGGGAGGTCTGTGGGAGGTAAGCACTTGACCTTTAGGTTTAATACTACTAGGGGAAGGATGGCATCATGCAACATACATGCTCATATTCTTTATTTCCTTCCAGGAGGAGCTGTTAACACCAATGAAGAGGAGTCATAGTGCTGAATCTCAGCTCCAGGCCACTGCCAGTGGCAGCTTTGACAGCGGAGTGGCTGGCCTCTCTTCATCTAGCCAGCTCACCAACAATTCAGATGTCAGCCAGACAGAAGGTATGTCTGTAAGCTTGCTGGGTACTACCTGCTTCTTATTGTTGGAGGGTGGTGGAAGAAAGAGTGATGGCTATTTGGATGCTGTGTTGTGGGTAAGGAAGTGAAGGTGCTGTTGTCTTGCTAGTTTTCCCTTTGAAAGATAAGGATGTTACGACTGAAGAACTTTGTATGTTGGCAAGACATACATACAAAGAATTCACTGCTGTATAATAACCAGCCCTTGTGAAATGGAGAGTTAACCACTTCATTCAAGTGGTGTGGCTTCTGAGTAGCTGTATGCCATGACATGGGGATAGCTGGAAAGCAAGGTGAAGTGACATGTTGCACTGAGCACTTGTACCCAGACTCTCAAACCTAGGAATGACCAGCTGATCTGGAAGGTATTGGCAGCATGGAGTGATTATCAAGGATTAAAATGTCACTTATACTGTGAAGAGTTCATGTTTGAAATATCCTATACTTCTGGAGTCAAGAATATGGACATAAAAAGTCCTTATAAAGAAAGAAAGATGCTCTTAAAGCAGATTTTAGGCTGTCTCACTGCGAACAGGCATAAGGGTACATCCGAATGAGAGGAGGTATACAGCATGACTTGAGCCAGCGATAGTGTTCCTCCTGACAAAAGGCATCTCACTCTGGTTAAACCATCCAGGCTGGACTTGTGAAAAGCTGCAGTCATGATTTTTTTTTCTCCTTTTTATTTTTTTCCTCTAGAACTGGGCCCTCGCTGGGCTGACTTGGATCGCATTTCACTCACCAGCACAGGAGATGTGCAGTTCTCCATCTGGGTCTCCTTCTTTGAGATTTACAATGAGTTCATCTATGACCTGTTAGAACCAGCTTTATCTGGCCAGAGCCGCAAGAGGCAGACACTGCGGCTTTGTGAAGACCAGACTGGCAACCCCTATGTGAAAGGTAGATTTACCCAAAGGATATTACTGACTTCCTAGGGACACTTGAGGGACTGAGTAGGTGTATGGCTTAGCAGTGTGATGTGTTGGGGATGTCCTCTATGGCTGCCCCTCAGAGGTCTCCGATGACTGTATTTATAGGAATGTTAAGTTTGCTGATGCCAAGGAAATGCAGTGGTGAAGTGAGGGCTAATAGTCTGACTGCCTTGCCCAATGTGTGCCTACTTTTCCAGATCTGAACTGGATCAATGTCCGGGATGCTGATGAGGCCTGGAAACTCCTGAAACTGGGTCGGAAAAACCAGAGTTTTGCCAGCACCCATATGAACCAGAACTCCAGTCGAAGGTCTGAAGGGGGAGGGAGGTTATTTAGGCAGAAATACAACTCTGAAGGGCTTCTTGGAATTTGTTTGAGAAAGACTGCATTTCCTTTTTAAAGTATCTGCCTGTTTCTTCACAGTCACAGTGTCTTCTCCATTCGGATCCTGCACTTGCAAAGAGGTGGCAATGAAACTGTTCCAAAAATCAGCGAGTAAGTTTTATGCTCTAGGATTTGAAGGTGTCCTCTGTGGACTCAACTTCCTGCCTTCTGCCATGGATATGGGTATGGGAAATATCTTGAGGAAGGACTTGTTGGAAGTATGTGGAGCAAACGTTCCCACTGTTCTTGGAACTGACTGAGAATTTTGTGAGGAGTACTGCAGAGTACAACCTGAGGTAGTTCTTAAACTCTTTGAATGAAGGTATGTGAGTTAACACTGCACTTGCAGCAGGGCTGATCTGAGTGTTACCAATGCCTGTTCCTGGGATGTAGTTGTCTCAGTACCTGGGAAGTGGCTGTCCTCAGGACTGGCAAAGGACCTTTGAAGATGACACTACAAAGCTCATGTTCGTTTTACCTTTTGTAAGCCCCACACTTGGAGTAGGCCTTTTTGCCCAGCAATAGCACATACACCCTAAAAGAGCTTTCTGTCCCCTTGTGGGGAAACTGTGAAGGTGAGCAGGGTGTAGGGATTGCAGGGTGTCAGAATTCTACATCTCGACAGAACAGGACAAACCCAGTAGTTGATGTGAATATCCCCTATGTCCTCTTCAGGCTATCCCTGTGTGACCTTGCGGGGTCAGAGCGCTGCAAAGACCAGAAAAATGGGGACCGAATGAAAGAAGCAAACAACATCAATACCTCTCTCCACACACTGGGTCGCTGCATTGCTGCCCTCCGCCAGAACCAGCAGTCCAAGTGAGTATCCAGAATTCCAGTGGGAGGATGTAGGGAGTTGTTCTTTTCTATAGGCTCACTCTTGTTTCTCTCCACAGATTGAAGCAGACCATGGTTCCCTTCCGGGACAGCAAGCTAACCCGTGTGTTCCAGGGTTTCTTCACTGGACGTGGGCGCTCTTGCATGATTGTCAACATTAACCAGTGTGCATCCACATATGACGAAACTCTGTATGTAGCCAAGTTCTCGGCCATTGCTAGCCAGGTAAGCAGCACAGACCAGGATCATGGCATGGCCAGGATACATCTTGCTTCTTTGAGAGTGAGCCCTTTTCCATCACAAGACAGGGGGGATGCTTGCAAATCTTCCCTATGCTTCTCCAGTGGATTATTACCTTTACAGTACTTCCAGATTCTGCTAAACTGAAAGGGTTGACAGGATGCAGAGAAGTGCTGTGTTTTTAAAGGCTGTGCAGCTTCTTTTGTGGGTTAGTAATAATGGCCTTTTCCCCTTCAGCTTGTTCAGGCACCACCCACAAAGCTGGAACTTCCATCCATCCAATCAATCATCAAAGAGCACCACAGGCGAACCAGCCAAGGTGCAGAGGCAGTGACAAAGGATGAAGTGGAATCAGAAGAGGACAGTGAGGATGAAGCGGATGTCTCCATGTATGAGAAAGAGGTGGGCTGTGTTTTTTGTTTGTTTTTTTACAGCCTTCATGGACAGAGGGTCAAGAACAGCTCTAAAGAATCTCAAACGTAGGTCACCTTAGCCTACAGATACGGGATTACTTAATTTAAGTCTCAGTTCTGTTGTGCAGTGCAGGCAATGGTGTTTGTGCCCTTTTTGCAGGACTTGCTGCGTGTAGTGGAAGCTGCACGAGAACTGTTGGTGCAGGAGCGGCAGGAGAAGCTGCAACTAGAAATGCGTCTCCGCGAGGAGATCTGCAATGAGATGCTGGAGCACATGCGGCAGAAGGAGCAGTGGTGCAGGTACAGCTTATGTTGATCTCCCTCCCTTTGTTAAGGGTGAGCTGTGCTACCAAGAAGTGCCAGCCCCCGACACGTAGTTGCTTGCTCTCTTTGTAGCCAACATTTGGATACTCAGAAGGAGCTGCTGGAGGATCTGTATGAGGATAAACTGAATAACCTGAAGGAATCACTCACTGACTATTACCAGGAGATGATCCAGGTGTGTTCAGGTGCTACTGGGTTGTGAGGGACTTGGGGTGCTTGAATCCAGGAAGGTGTCTTAAGCAAACTGAAAGATTTTGCTTTTTGTGATATTATTGGATAGCTTGAGCTACAATTCTTGGTTCTTGTCTACTGCTTTATGTAGGTCACTAGGTTTTCTGACTTTCACCCCTTAATCTGAAAGTTACAGTTCAACCATTCTGACTCATCTATTTGCTCAACATGGTTCTTTCAACCCTTATTTTTTTTTGCTAATTGCTTGTTTTGCACTCCTTCAGATTAACACAAGTTCTGTGAATTTCTCTTTTTTTCTCCTAGTTGTAATGAGGCGTATGAGCATATCTGTGTTTTTCATGCTATGGCATTTGAGTGGTTTCTGTGATCTGCTGCAGACCTCTCTGAAGGTGCCAACTCTTAAAAAATCCTCTTATCTCTGGAGGCTGTAAAAAAAGTGGATTAGACCCGCAGAACATCAGTTCACAGTTTCCACTGAAAGGGAACTAAGGCTGGGTCCAGTGTGTAAAGTGTCTGATTGTGAAAGCCTCCTGGAAGAAAAGACATTGAAAGTTTCAGAGAAGCTGTGTTAAATTCATTTTCTTGACTATGAACAAATTTACTTTCCAAGGAGCGTGATGAGAAGATCGAGGAGCTCAAAACTGCTCTGCAGGAGGAAAAACAAAAACTGAAGAGCCTGGATACTAAGCAAAAGGACTTGGGACAAGGCTTGCGCCGATCAAAGAGAGTGGCAGCTACCTCATCATATGCTCTGCAGCAGGAGCTGGAAGATACTAACGCAAAGCTAGAACAATGTCAAATGGAGTTAAATAATGCACAAGCAGGTAAGGCAGTGATGCTACACTGGTCCTTATCTACACCAGAACAGCACTTAAAAAGGGTTAGAGGTACATTTTATCAGTAGGCGTGCTGGATTCAGACACCCTGAAACAACTATTCTGAGCTTTACATTACAGGAATAATATGCTGGATGGACAGGGTTTCACTTTATTTTCATGTGAAAATGGACTTTAGGACAGGATCATATCCCAGTTCAAATTTTCAAGTTCCTCTGCGTAATTGAAAGGGAGAAGCCTGGAACGTTTCTGCATGTCTGCATAAAGCTTTTCTCAGCTTGCCTGTGGCAGATTATCTCAAGGAGAGTCTTGAGGAAAACTGAAAGCTTATGATTGTGCTGTTGCTCATTGCTTTGTGTCTGTTCCTAGAGTTGCGCAAGTACCAGAGATTGCTGGAGCCACCTCCCTCAGCCAAACCCATTACTGTGGATGTAGACAGGAAGCTGGAGGATGGACAGAAGGTAACTCCATCTTTGTTACAGAGAGGAACACTTGCAGGGCAAGATAGTTGCCAGTTTAACAGTGTTTGGAGCTGCTGTTCCCAGATTTTTAAGCAAATGGTTGAAACTGAAATGGGTATGAAAACTTTTACTAGAGATGTGGAAGGCTATGTTATCTGGGATCCCAGTATACCTCCCTCAGTCCTGCATGTCTGAATTACCCTGGCGTGGCTTTGCTTGCACAGCAATGTCAAAGCTGTCTGTCATGTTGAACCTTTTGTCCTGTAGAATGTCAGATTGCTGCGTTCAGAATTACGGAAACTCGGGGAGTCTCTTCAGTCTGCAGAAAGAGCGTGCTGCCACAGCACAAGTGCAGGCAAACTTCGAGAAGTCCTCTGTACATGTGATGACATTCTGGCTAGACAGGTAATGTTTCCGTTTTGTTGCGGCTGTACAGGGGGATTGACTCTATGTGCTTTGCCATAATCAGCAGAATAACTTAGGATCTTGAAGCTGCAAATAAAAATGACTTTCTCTAGATACATACTAGTACATTAAGGAATGCATACTGCTGATTTTTTCCAATGGCTGAGTCAGACTGCACATCTAACTCTCCAGAGGAGACCCAAACTGTTCATGTTCATCTGAGAGCCTGCACCTAAAGCAGGAGAATTTAGAGTTCTCACTTCGTTATCCACTTCACTCTATCACAGTTGCTATGGTAGCATGTTTGCAGAAGGATGGATTCAGCTTTTTCCTAGCCTTACTGTTCCTATTTTGTTATTGAACTGCTACACTGTTGACAGTAGAAGCTTTTATACATGGCCTCATTTAGCTCACCAGTTAATAAATTTTGGCAGATTACTGCCTTCAGTTCATAGTAACCAGGAAGTTAGACAACTTGTCATGTCTCTATATAAATCTGCTGCCTTCCTTTCTCAGGACCAAACACTAGCAGAACTGCAGAACAATATGATGCTGGTAAAATTAGACCTGCGGAAGAAAGCCGCTTGCATTGCAGAACAGTACCACACTGTACAGAAGCTCCAGGCTCCTCCAACATCTGCCTTAAAGAAACGGTTCTGTGCCAACCGGGAAAACCTACAACCTAATCAACCTCCTGGTAAAAAACCCTTCCTTCACAACCTCCTGTCACGTTCAGCTCCCCGTCCTGCAGCTGGCAGAGGGTGGCAACTTCGTTCAGTTGCTCTATGACATTTTGCAGAGAGTTCTTGCCCTGTTATTACTGGAATAGGCGGCAAATCCAATATAATAGCATGTATTTTTGTGTGCTTGTTTGTTGTAGCTGCTTGAGAGCTTATGTAAACATTTTTGGATATGTATGGTTAAACTTTTAATGGATACCAAAGTGGACAAAATGACCTTTTGTATTTTAAACACTACAATGAAGAAAGTCTTTAAATATAAAATAATGGAGATGATTGAAGTCGTTTAACAAAAGGACAAGTTAAACTGAGCTCTTATCTTCAACTGCGTTGGCACAGAGTTCAAAAACAAGGTCACAAGATCCTCCTTGAAAGATACTTTCCCTTCCTTGAATTATAATCCTTTATTAAAGTACACACGTTCTACTTCAGGGCAGTTCTTTTGGATCTTGGCTTGCAATTCTGGCTCCAAGTGTGTTACAGACATAGAACTAAGCAAAAGAAAGAGTAAAATAGTTACATATAACAAGCACTTGAATGCAAAGTAAGATGGAAGGCATTATCTGGTTAAGCTTCCTGGAGCGCAGGAAGTTTTCAGTTCTTTTTTAACTTCTTATGACGGAATTGTGCTCACAGTGCAGGGGCAAACAAATCCCTGCTTTTAAAATGCAGTAGGACAGTCAATACAGTCAAGAAATGGCTGTTGCTACTACCACGATGGTTAGGAATCTACTTAGTTGCTTGCAGTTGTTTCTGGCAACAGAAACTTACCTTCTTGAAGGTGTTTTTATTAAAAATAATGTATTTGCCTATTTAACTTGTTCCCTGATTTTATTCACTTTAATGTAAGGTTTATAAGAGTCATAAAAGTGAATTTGAGCTGCCAGGTCATATGAATAGCTGTAGTTTCTTAAATACTGTTTCAGGTCAAATCTTCTTATGAAATGCAGAGCCCTGGTTAAAATCAAGAACTGTACCACACTTGCTGTGCTAGTTTGTCAAGTCATCTCCAGGTAGCTTAGTGCTGCTCGCCACCATTCTCTACTCAGCCAGGTACGGAAGCAGAAGATGTCAGACTGCTTTGTTGTACTCCAATAATTGCATCAGATGAGAATTGGGTATTGTTTTCTGGAAGTTAAAAGCTACTTTACTTGCTCAATATTTTAATGGATTCAGCTCCAGCTTGCACTGTTTAAGCTACATTTGGCAGCTTGTCCAGTTTAGACAACCACTAAAATATGAGGGACAGATTAATTGAATTTGAGACCCTCTTCATATTACATACTGCATATTGTGCTAACTTTACTTGCAAGTAACCCATCCAGATTTCATACTAATTTCAGGTATATTGTTTCTAAGACAGTTTTCAGCACTGAGCTATTTGCGTAGTAATGAAAAATTCTTCTTGGAAAACTATTAATAAATTGCAAATAAGCACATACAGTTAAGTGTTGTTTTGTGTATAGGCATGAGTTTCCAGCTGAAACTAAAATGGCTTTTGACTGTTTAATGAAATTATAACCTTACTGGATGCCAGTATATTATTTAGACCACATTAGCCTTTTTTATGAATCATTCCAGTGATTCTTAACTCTGTATTATCAAGCTCAAACATCTCGGCATGAAAGCACATGGTTAAACTATGCACTCAAACCTCATTTGCTGTCCCTATGTACCTGTTTCTTGAGCTGCTAAGAGTCTGTAAACAAGCCCAATTCCACTTATATATTACTGATGTCTAACATACTTATTTTTATATATATTCTCATGTTTATCACACTTGCTTTATGGGAATTAACTGTATGCTCTAGGAGGCAATGATGTGTTTGTCTTTTTGCAATACCTTGCATGCAGCTGGGAGTGCAACATTAAAGTAAGAATCGTGTAACAGGAATGCGTACCTTTTTTGAGGAAACAGTGCACAACACAGGGGTGTGGCAAACACAAGGCTTAAAGGAGACAAAAATGGGTTTACAATAGTTAGGGTACTAAATGAACATTCAAAACCTTTAGGCATGGTCTTAAGGCAGAAAGCTCTTTTTTTGTACAGTGAGCTAAAGTTCCATGAAGCTAAGTGCTTTGTGACCTTTGTTTCTTGCTGCATTATACCTTATGAAATCTTTTATCTCCCATGTAGTATTAAATGCATCAATACCGTGCTTACAAGTATGTATAAAATGATCATTTGATGCCTTTCCAGTGTTTCACATTGGTGTTCATGACAACATAAACCATTAGACAACAGTACCTGCACCTCTCCATTAATAACATGTTTCAAGAATTCAACAACCTACAGGAGTAGATTCTGGTTGTTTACGGAGGTAGCAGCCAAAGCACCTTTTCTAAGCAAGCTGCTCCATGCATTTCGCCACTCCCTTTCTTTCTCCCTCCCTCTGCTTTTCTTGTCAGATTCTTCATCATTAATGGCTTTTTTTTTTTTTAATATGGTGTTACCAGTTACATTAACTGCTGTAGCCTTTTTTTTTTTTAATCTAAACAAAGATCAAATACTGCCTCTTCTTCTAAAAAAACCCCTTCAAGTATCTCTTAAAATAGCAGACACAACCCAAAGAACTCACCAGAATCCAACTAATCCAACTTGAATGGGAGCACTCATCCATGGATACCTCTGTTGAAAGGAAAGTGCACAAAGTGAGGATGATATAATTTCTCCCCCTCCCTTCCCACTTTCCTGGAATTTTTAGCTTCTAAGAGACATGACAAAAGCAAAACAAGTATCAGTACACATTAAAGCTGAGTTCCAATTTGAGAGTCCAATCCCTTTCAAAAGTAACAAGAAAATTCCTAGTGATACCAACGTACATCGATATCCTGAGTAAGTGTCCCTAAGGAACTATGACAACTGGTTGACTGTTTTGTCTGCCTCTCGGCCCTTTCTTCTCACTTTGATGCACAGGAACTTGCCCCTGTAGCACAGTCTGGTACCCAGTTATGCAATCCCAATTATGTAAGAGTTCACCTTTTATTACAGAAAAAAGGGTAGGATTGGGAAAATAAAGCTGAGAAAGCAACACACAACATATGGATGCATTTTTAGCATATTACTCATTAATGCAACTTTTGCAGAACTTGGAACATCTACCAAGAAGCAGGACATTCTTTATGTAGGTCTCTATTTAGGAATCCATTCCCCCCATGTTAGAATTTTAGTGGAAGTTAATTACTCATGAAATAAAACCAGGCCCACTCAAACGATACTGTTGCAATGGCCTATTGCTGTAATAAAATCAGTGTTTCTGGTTAGTAGTGCACACACAACTGCACATCAAGGAAGTTGATTTTAAAACAAAACAGCAAATGAGTTAAAATCATGTTACAGTGGATGACCTTTTCAAAAAATGCTTTTTTTCTGCAAGAAGCATTTCTCAAGTTAGAGGGGAAACCGGTGAACAAGAGACAGGCGCCGCCTGAGAGCAAAAATAGAACAGAGAAATTAGAAAGCTCGGTAGAGCAAAGCCTGGTGTTAAAAGTCACAGCAGAATAAGAGGCATGGAAGGCAAGCCTGTGAAGAGTAAACTTTCTCCAGAGCCTGAGGGAGAAGAAATGATGTAGAAGTTGCTTCTTTTTTCTACCCCCCACCCAGAGTCAAGCTGTAATCCAGAAATGAGTGCAGAAGGAACTGTGCAATTCAGCAATAACCCAAACAATACATAAGAAATGGAAAAAAAGACAGCAATAGCAAGAAAGATAACGGGTGACTGCAGCAGTGCTCTGCTGTTCTGGCACTCCACTAAACACACCTTCATTTGACTCTCAGCTGAGATAAACTCACTCAAAATGCTCTACCTTTTATGCACTGGAAGAGGTCGTAACAAGAGATGGTGTGACTGACAGCGGAAGGGACCTCAGACCGTGGCACTGCTGAATATTACTTGTATTTGGGAACACAAGTCAAACTACTGTGAATGACTTCAGTCTCTGAGGAGAATTAAGGGAAAGGGATGCTACGCATCGCAGTGCGAGTGTGGGAGCTGAAATACGCAACAGAAGATCCCAAATATAATTTCATAACTGCAAAGGTTGTTGGAGGGTGTCATGAGAGTAATAGGCGGTTTAATACCTTTGTCAGAGTTGGTCACTGATCTGAGAGAGATGTCTGCTAGCACAGGCAATATGAATGACATCTATTTCATGTGCTGGAACATTTTTGCCAAGGTACTTCATCTGAGTTACAGCCTTTATTTTTCAAGAATGCTGTGCTCATCAAGAAAGATGGTGAGATAAAACTCCAACTCTGGGAGGTCAATCTTAAGAACTGAGTTGCCCAGGGAACGATGTAAAACAATAAAGCAAAACTCAAATGCAAGCTGTACATCCCTACAAAGAGATAAAACGGAGAAGTACGAGACGGCAGAAGAATTTACTGTGTTAGAGAACTATAACTTAACTCCAGAAGAAGGCAGTTCCTGATGAATTAGAATTTAACTTCCAGATGGCTTTATGGCATCTTCAGGGGTTAGTGTGAACAGAGAAAATGGAGAAATGATAATTAAGCAAACAAAAGCCATAAAGAAGGAGCTTTTTTTTCTAACGAACTGCTTCCTTTCATTGTTGGATTTCAAAATCTGTCAGCTTTCCAAGGCTAGCCCTGTTTTCAAAAGAAAAAGAATAACTGAAATGGCAGTTAAATTAAGAAAGTACGGAGGACCCTAAGGCATAAGACATTCAAGAATGATCCTTAAAACAAACCAAACCCAAACTCAACCAAAAAGCTCTTTCTTCTAGTTTTGTAACAGTTTTGAATACATATTTTAGTTTCAAATTGAGACCCCAAGGAGCTTATTTTAGGGATGTATGAGGAAATTTTTGTAACAAACTTTAATATTAATACAGTACGGCCGCCATGAGAAACAGTAGCTGAACCTGCAGGAGCAGGAATATAAAATGAAACTTCAGTGTCAGTTGGAATTTCCAGAAGTTTCTATGGAAAAAATGAATTTATTTTCTTAGAAGAAAGGTTATCTGTAACTAAACTAAATCTATAAACACTGTGCCTCAGAGCAAGGTTGTTTATGCATCTTCCTGCTGTAGCAGATAAAATAACTTGATTCTGTGCATAGCTAGTCAAGCGTAATGGGGTAATGAACGTAGACATTATTTAGCCCAATGAAGAAATACTACTCTGAATAATCACCTAGAAGGCAGCCAAAGCCACTGGTGAAACCTATAGCAAAAGCACATATATTAAGTATTTTTTCAAGTAAAGCAATAATTAGATTCTTTTTGAAGCAGTAAGTATGTGCTTGTGTTCTAAGAACATTTTTGAATCATTTTCTATCAGTAACTTTTGGGAATATTGTTAATTTATACTAATGTCACCATCAAAATGTTCTCGTGAGAAACAATGTCAGAATATGGGGAATGAATAGTGCTACATAATCTTCATCTTATTTCAAATATCAGAGAATGATAGCCTGCTATCACAGATATCAGCACTCCAGAAGCTTTTCTGTTTTACTGCAGAACATCATTCCATTTTCTCCATTATTTCACAAACCATTTGTCTGTTTTCTGGCCTTGTGCATTGCTTAATAGGCTTTGGCAAGCATACTAGAACTATTTTCTAGAGTGATGGTGTGCAAAAGCAAAGGCTAATAAGAATAATGAGTTAGTAAAGCGTGTGGATGGTGTTGGAGGACTGCACATGGGATGGTGCTTCCAAAACCTCAAGAGGACATGCAGAAGCTGCTTGTTAAAAATGCAGCTCATTCCTTTATGGTTTTAATACTAATCTCTACCAAGTGTTACACTGACTACCTGCAGAACAGTTTTTCACCTGAACTCACAGTCTTTGAGGCTGAGGGGGTGGAACAGGTGAGCATAAACGGTCATGATGGTACCAAAGACCACTGAGTAGTCACTGAAGAAATCGCTCATTTTTGCTGATCTGAAAAATTCACAACACCCTTATATTGATTATACCACACATAAACAACCGATATTTGTCTCCAAACCCTGAGGATCACTGTAACTTCTTCACAAATGTCATGTATTTGCCAGTTGAGTTGATGGCATTTGTGATATTTCTCCCATGTCAAACACATATAAAATAATCTTTGCTCTAAATTTATTTATTTATTAAAACAAGGGTTAATGTTCTGGGTAATACATACTCAAGAATGTAAAAGTATCTCGAGCAGCTCAAAGCTACTCTGCAAACATGGTAGGGGTCAAAAGAAATCAGCAATTAAGTATTAGACAAATCAGTACAGGGCTCTTCATGCTGCAGAGAAATGGTGTATTTGGATGCACAGCAGCGTTACTTCCGTCAGGAGATACAAGCAGCACACACACAGTCATCCACTCTGAACTCAAAGGCCACATTTTGTGCTTTTACATTCGGAGCAATAGTGTTTTGGGTTAGCAAGGGGAGCGGGAAGAAAAGAACTTCAGGGAAAAAAATATGTTTTCACATTTGGAGGCCACCGGGACTTCTTCCCAATTTCCAGTGGTGCATGGCTAATCCAACTGCACCAGAAAAATGAAAGGCAGAAATAATAAGAGGCATAATTTAAATATTTTAGAAAGTTTTATCTTAGGCAAACAAAACCAGACAACTGCTCCTGCTTGTCCTGCCAGCTCCACCCAAACCGCGTTTCCAAGGGAGGGTCTGGAGACTTGTACCATGCTTTCTTTTCCTAACTTATAACAGGCAGGAGATGGATTGTTTTGGGCTACTGTTCCCAGCTTGCTGGGTAGGTTTCACAGGCAGAGACTTTGCCGGGAGTTACGCAGTAAATAAATCAGTGCTATCTGCTGGTGAAGATGAAACTGCCTTTACTGCTAAAGGATTACAGAGTTCCTCATCTGAACATTACTTCTCTTGTGTTAGACAACCCTATAATTAATGTCATTGTTCTTCTTTAGCCTCTCACACATACACAGTGCATGATGTTGATTGAGTTTATATATTTACTAAGACCAGATATTTGATTTCATACTACATTAACATAAACAGAATACAAGAAATAAGTAACCTTTGATGAAGCATGCTCGTTCTACGTCTACCTTGCACTTGCTCATCCTGTAAATTTTAAAGGATCATTTTCAAAAGAGATTTTTACCATCACTGTTGTTTCCAAAGTCAATTTGCTACTATAGCAGCACAGCAAAACCTCTTTATTGCTATGTTGAGGAAAAAACATTAAAATTTTCAATGTTTTTCTATTAAACTCTATTCCAAGTCTCAGAAGAAGGAAGATTCATTTGCTAGGAGGAACTCTGCATTTTAAGAACAACTATAAAAATAACACAAAACTTCATATTTTCTTAGAAGTCAGTTTACACGGTGATGAGAAGAACCAGGCTATCTCTAAGAAAGGCATAAAGAAAGCAACAGCTGTAAAGCACAAGCTCTACTCACTCTACAAGTGATGTTCTTCCAGAGTGTTTGGGAGGCAAATATGAAGACTCAGAAAGTATTTTAAATTCATGAAAATATTAAGGTAGGAAATACATATACATAGATTATCTAAGACTAACCTTTAAAAAGGCTTTCTTTTCCAATGTATTCATTATGAAAGGAGGAATTGCTGCAAATAAGGAAAAAAAGAAACATCAACCTTGGAGAAAAAAGGCACTTTGTTTTCATTTTCTATTAAGATTAATACAGTTTTCACAGCCTTTTGTCACTAACTGAGCTTTCAATTCACATTGCCAATTCAAGACACTGGATTGGTATTTTCAGAGGTAAATTCTCCCAATAAGCAAATCTCCTAATTTCACACATAACTAAACCCCAGCTCAGTAACTTGGCACTGGGCAAAGCACCTTCTCTTCACTAAACCACTTCCACTCCAGTGGAATTTGCTGCCATTCCTTTGCTATCTGCGCCTTTTCTGCAAAAGCATCCCAGGAGCTCTCCTGCTGCTCATCAGTGCAACACACAGTGGATATTTTCACACCAAGAAATGTCCACTTCTCTGCGGGACTTCTTAACAAAAATGTAAACACTGCCTGCATTAATGTAAGATAATTCAGCCTCTAAGAAAAATCACTTACATTGAATTTAATCTCTCCCTCTCACATTAGGAACTGATAATCAGGAGCTGCAGGTGACTGCAGTTATTCTTACCCATGCCAGGAGCAGCCATAAGAATCCTTGATATAACCACCTGGCCAATTGCCTGCTGGGCTGCTTTTGATGAGTCGCCCAGTCTGTTTCCATTCTCATCCATGACAGGGATTCCAAACTTGATTTCTCTGTTGAATAAGGAATAAAATACAGCCATGACAGACATGCATTTACTCTCCTTTTCCTCACCTTATCTCTGTCCCCATAAAATTGCTGTTTCTAAGAATTACAGTTTACATTTTATTTTTCATGATAACCTGTTTGGGACACTCCTTGGCACAAAAATTTCCAAAGACAGAGAAAAATATGGGGGAAAATATGCTGAAAAGCAAGCAACTGAACACGTGTAACAGCAATCTGCTGCTTGAGCCTGGTCACACGCATTCTGAGGGGAAGAAAGGAGATGTGTTATTTCTGTATTTCACAGAACAGAGAGGTTCCTTCTAAAAGCAATTCAGAAATGTGGGATTTTCTGGACTGCTCTGGAATTACTCTGTCCTTTCCAGCAGACAAAACAGGGAATACAGATAAGAACTAAACCAGAAATCTTTGCAAAGGCTCCCATCTGACATTCTGAGTTCTCCTTTCGACCACTAAGAACATAATTGAAAGTGTAAATGGATGCACAAAACAAACGACATTTCTGTATCGGTGTTATTCTCTACTACATCTTATCCGCAAGTGCAAGGTTAGCTGTTAAACTTGTTCAGAGGACTGAGAAGCAGACAGAAGGGCAGATATACTGAGATACATTCCCTTCACTCCTCAACTTTTGTAAGAGATAAAATATGACCATGGATTGAATTTCATTGTAAATACATACTTTATATATTCCTTTTTCTGCCCGTAACCCTGTGTTTATAAGAGGGTGCCTTTCATTTGTTTTTCCCCTTTAAAGGGCTGGTAATTGGTTTCTGAGACGTAAGACTGAAGAACTCTAAGGATATTTAACTGAAGAGAATAAGGATGTTCTATTTTATGCCTGTTACAATGAATCAATGAAAACAAGATCATCCATGTGGTTTTAGCAAGGTTCTGAAACAAGCTAAAGTTATATAATGTGCTTTTACTTAGTAACTTGCTGCTCTAAAAGCTCAATAGCATACAGAATGAGTGATATTTGTTCTTTTTCATACCTTTGCCTCATTAGTGGAATATTAATGCAGTTAGCAGCAGCAACAGCAGCAAAAGGAACAAACCGTCCTATAAGAGGTGAGACATGCTGTAAAACACAGAGAGAGGGGAAAGGAAATAAAAAAGAAGAAAATAAATTCACATAATCATTTTATTTCCAAGGTCATATGAAAATGCTTCATGTGCTAATGACAGACCACACTTGTTTCCTTTAAATTAAATGCTGTGAAAACTCGCTAGTGGGGCAGAGGTAGAACAACAAACAAACAAGTCATAAATACTTCTCTCAGAGGTAATAGTGGCATGAAAATAGAAAACCCAATCTTAATTCAGTAGCGTCACTGCAGAGAAGTGTCAGCTTCTGAGCATGCCTGACAGCAACAGTAAACAGACCTTAACTTTACTGTCTCTGCTGGCAAGGTCATAGCATCCATACCAGCTGCTCTGCATCTACAGGCACCAACTATGGAGGCTATTCATCTAGCCAGTGTCTTGTATGATATGAATTACTCTGCTTGGATTAGCCTCTCAAATAACTGGTTAAAGCTATACCATTCCCAGTACATTTAAGTATAAACAGAGGGGTACAAAATACAGTTTTACTGTTTGGTTTTAATTTGTATTTATTTTTGGGAAAGGGTCTACTTTTTTGCCTTGTGTTTTGCACTTGTTTAAAGAATTTGAGTTTCCTGTATTTAGGAGCGGCATCTCCTTGTAAGTTCTTCAGCCAGTCCAGAGGAGGTGTCCATGTTTGCAGAAGCGATACTATACCTTAAAACCACGCCTAGACAGTTTATGGGATAATGAGCTCACATTGTTGTAACTACACATCCATTGCAATTAACTTTTAAATGCTATTATATACTTTGACATGTAAAAAAGAAATTGCAAAAAAAGGCACCTTATTAGATACAGTCTGTATTAACAAAACACAAGGCCGTTAGATGTACATATAAGGAGGCCAGGCTGTTTGAAATACATATAAAAGCATCGACACAGGGCAAAAGTTTGGGATCTCAAGAAGGGAGCTGTCAAAGGCCATTACAACTCCATACTGGGCGCTGCACACGACATGCCACAGATACACAGGAGAAATGAGCTATTAGCATCTCATTAAATGCTAAAGTTTAGTGACAAATGGGGGGAAAAAACCATCAGCAATACCTTTGTTAGTGCATTAAGTCCTAAAGCTGTTGCAACAGCACCTGTGGTAGCAGAAACATAAGCTGTTCCCAGCTGGCTATAAGAAAAATAAACATGTTTCATCTGGTCAACATTTACCTCACTTTTAATTACATTCTATATGTGTAATCATACCCACCCAAAAAGTTAAAAACCAGATCTTTCTGCAACACTGCAATGAGACATGGATGGAAGATTCAAATGGACACTAAAACACTTTTCTTCCACTAGCAGTAAAAATCACATGCAAGCAACATTTTAACATTGAATCTGGTTCTGCTGGTTCTACATTGCTATCTGTTCAGCATTTTCCCATGTGTCTGAATGAACGCCTTGAAGGATTTAGTTCTGTATTTAATTTCCTAATTACTTGAACTAATAAAACCAGCTTGGATTTCTAACGCCATGTCTATGATAGCTATTAAAATCAACTCTACCGAAACCCATATGCAGACCAGGTATGATGCAAACACCCAAATCCAACCAGTCTGCTCTATAACACACTTTACATACTTCCCAGCTGAGAGGCGTCTGCATATCCTTGAATCTACTGCTTTCTCCTGGACATCCATAGGCAAGTCAGCCACTAAACCAGAAAGTCAAGCACTGCAATTCCAGTCTCCTATTTATGATTTCTAGCTTTTTGCATCTATTCAGACTCTCTCTTTGCCTTCAAGTAGAAACAAGTGCCGTGCAGACCACTTCCTTGAAGGGTCCTCTTTTTGTAAGTAGACACAATGCATGGTGTGTGATATACTTCAGAGCACTGAAGAGACGGCAGAGACACCTGAAGGTCCGCACAAAATACCAACTTAGAAATATCCTGATGTAACACCAAACCAACTTTCAAATGCTTGAGCAATGCAACACAGACTCTTATTAAATCCTACGCTGTTAAGTGCTTATAATCAAAGTGCACAGGCTTATCTTTAATGGCAGAAATGGAGTTCTCACCCCCATCGTTCTCAGACTTCTCATCTATGCATATCAAATTAGTAATAAACATAGATGAAAAAACTTATCCCTCTATCACCTCAAACTTTAAAGCCCAACCATGTTTCAGGACATCAGAGAACTACTTATAACTCATGGAAAGTATGTGGTTTTGTGTCTGACCTGACAGTAATAGGGGCATCACCGCTCCTGTTTGTGTAATTTACTACAGCATTGAAGGACTGGTTAATCCACTGCCAAAAAAGCACCGCTGGTGTCGTTCTTGAAAAGAGAAATATTAATAATAGCCACCACAACAACAGCAATAATAACAATAATAATAGTCATAACAAGAATTAAGTTGAATCAACAGCAAAGGAAAATTACAGGAAATCAGGAAATGCCAGTGCAAGCAGTAATCATGAAGAGGTCCTTATTTATCTGAATGAAACAATACAGTCCTTGAGGTACTGTCCTGATAATAAAAATACTTTTATTTCTAAGAATAGAATTTAAAAGCTTTGTAATTAAATACCAAGTTCCACTTGGGACAAAGGTTTGCGGTAATAACAAAAGCATTACAGAAAACATCTCTATAAAAACCACAGAGAAATATGAAATGCTATAATTTCTAGAATATTTTTTGAGGGTTGTTATTCCTTTACAGTCTGCTAGTTCTCTTTGGAAGCTCCAAAAATGGCCTAGAGGTGGATTTTAGGACAGAGGTTTTATCCTCTGCCCTGGGTTCAGCAGTCGCAGTCATTTCTCTCCTTAGTAGCTGGTGCAGTGCTGTGTTTTTGACTTTCGGCCTGGGAACAGCGCTGATAACACTGATGTTTTCAGTTACAGCTTAGAATGTTTGGTTTGACCAAGGACTTTCTGAGTCTCATGCTCTGCCAGGGAGGAGGGGA
>JANRGW010039808.1:0-11200 GCA_024733675.1 Psilopsiagon aymara
CACAATACTCCAAGTGAGGTCTCAGGAGAGCAGAATAGAGGGGCAGGATCACCTCCTTCAACCTGCTGGTCACACTCTTTTTGATACAGCCCAGGATACAGTTGAACACTCCTTAAAAGCAAATTTGAAGACTTTCACTCATATAAAACAGTAACAAATATTTAAGACTTGCAGAGGCTGAGGATTAATTAAGCCCACATTGGTAGAGTTTAACTCTGTCATGTTATCAACCTCCACAAGAAGAGCTTGTGTATTCAGGAATTGTCCCTGAAATAAACCATCAGACTTACAACAGATTTCTTCTCCCTAAATAACTGCATTGCTAACAGATGGTCTTCAGGGCTCACAAAACAAGATAGAAGCAAACTGCAAAGCTCACAAGGTACGACTAACGCCCTTCTCCAACTAATCACATCTCAGAGGAAAGGGAAAAGAGTGTTTGACCTAGCTAAGAAACCTGGAAACCCATCGATTCTGACAAATCTGGTAGGCAGAGGAGGTGGGCAATCCAAATCTTAGCACACATTAATGATGGAGACTTCAAACAGGCTTGAGTATAGGTGAGAATATTAAGAGAAACCTCCTCTCAGTCTTTCACAAGGACTCTCAGATGTGTGCTGTCTTCCCCCCCCCCACTGAGATTACTGCATCTCAGTCTTCTAGAAGAGCAGGATTCATCAGTTGCCTAGTTAACATTGAAAAGTTTGTCGTATTTGCCCATAAACACAGCTTGTGAACTAGCATTAAGCAAGATTTCACGCAAGTTACTTCAGTATGCCACTACTAACATCCTATTAGTAAATATCCTGGCATGGTTACTTTCTTTATTTCCAAACTTCAGGCCTTGCTGGTGCAGGATGCAGAAGTGCTGTGCACATAGAGCTTGTGCTTTTCTCCAGAAAGAGTGGCATGGGATTAGACATTATAAGTCAGGTATTCCTATCTCAAAATAATATCTTTCAATAGAAATTAAAAGGTAAGAACCAGAGCCACAAATCCATCAGCTTCAGCATCTGCATTTAACAAGATAACTCCATCTGAAAACTCCTCGGGGAAAACTCATGTTATTCACCACAGGTATTGTGCATGCAGATTCTCTGCTGACGTTTCCCCATCCTTATGACAGTTATTTCTATGCAAGTTCACCATCAATTTTTAATGTGCTTTAGAAACATAGCAGCAGAGGCAGCACAACTATAGCATGTCCACAGCCTGGCTGCAAACGGTAGCCACAGCTCTGCTAAAGACTTTCCTATCCTCCATCCCTTCTTCCCCACATCCACCTCTTCTTTCCAGCCACCAGTATTTCTGTACAAGTCCCTGCAGAGCACTGCCCAGGTCCAGAGATCTGACAGGAGGATACTGTATGAGGACACTGCATGAGGACAGCCTGGGGCTGCAGCTCTCAGCATGAACAGCATTTTTATGTAGCTGCTTCTCTGTAATTATCAAAATGGCAGCTCAAAACTGCACGGCAGAATTTAAATGCGTTTTTAGTTCTGTGGAAAATGATTATGGCTTTTTCAAAGTTCTCTTGATATCAAAACAACCTAGAAAGAGCAAATGGAATTAAAATCTTCCAGGAATGTTGCGGTTGATTAGAAGTTCAATCACCATCAGCCAGTGAAGGAAACTGCAAACAGACTCCACTGCTATCTGAAAAACAACTCAGCTGCTCTCACCTACAGCCACCCATATGGGATAACATCTGTATTTTTACAGGTTACTTGTTACTGCTATTAGCATTTCACCACCTGCCCATAAGTTAAAGCACAAGAAAGGGGACACACCTAACTTCAAACATTTATGTATTTCCAGAATTCCTCCTCAGATGTTTCATGTTCAGAGTTTTCAACTCATATAGAAACTTCATCCCATAGCTGACACTGACCAATATCGAAGTTCGTAACCAGCCAGCATCAGACTTAGGTACCTCACAGGCACCGCATACATCTCTAGCATCTCTAGCTCCTCTTTCACAGCAAAGACTGAAAGGTGACTGCATGGGCCTCAGGATTGTTACTGTGTTCAAGTTAGGCAGGAATGTTTCTAGTAAAGAAATAGCTCAATTAAGTCAGAGATTTATGGTTTTTCCACTCTTAAAAAGGAAACCACAACCAGTCATTGCACCACTCAAGCTTCAGTAAACAAGAGACAAACTCCATGTGTAGTACATGAAGGAAACAGGAGGAGATCAAAGTCACCTCAGATTTTTATCATCCAACTGTTACAAATATCTAGGTTTCATTTTCTCCCCTTGATTTTGTGTGAGCTTGCAGAGCATGAGCACTGCCTTGCTGTGTTGTGGTCGAGATGGCCAAAAATCACACAAACATATCTTCTGTGACTTAGTAGGAAGAAAAATAGGTAGGTTCCTTTATTACTACAAACCACTACTTATATACCTTTTCTAGAACACACGTGTCTTATTAGCCATTGGTTAATATTAGTTAGCAACAGCACATTACTGGATGACCCTTTACCGCATTACTAAAGTCCATTGTTTTGCCAAGCTCTTCCTTTGTTGCTAGTTGCTCCCCTTATCTGACTTGCTCCTCCAGATGCCTTTTACTTTCCCATTCGGATGCCTTCTACTTTCTCACTCAGATGCCTTCGATGTCTCCTTTCTAATGGATACACTTTAATGTCTTCAAGGCTGAGCTCTAACTTCATGTCTTCAGTCAGGGAGTCCATGGGCCTGCCATAGCCCCCCATCACATTGCTGTATCTGGGAAGTTTAAGGATGAAATGAGTGGGGTGGCTTTATGTCCTGAACAGCTAAGGAAAACTGAGTGACAAAATCCACAGAAGAATTTTTAAGCAGAGTTACAGCTATGTTTGCACACAGTAACTTTCATGATAGGTAACTTCAGCACTGGCATGAGATGGCTCTTTTAACAGATTCTCTTTTGCCTTGCTGCTTACACACTTTTAGAAAACCCAGATTAATGCCCTCCCCTCCCCTTTTTTATTTTTAAATCAGAAGCCTCATTTTTCAAAGTAGTGTATTTAAAGTGTTTCATCACAGCATGTTCACAATCTCACAGTAGTGGTGAGGCTTTATTAGCTATTTGCCACTTCTGCATATCAGATCAGAGTAGCTTTGCAGGCATTTCAATGAACACAGGCAATAAACCAATGGGAAAAGTAACTAAAACAGAAGGAAATTGAAGTAGCAAATGCAAAGCCTTATTAGTTCCTACTGGGGCTGTGTTAGGTGTTTCTAGTGCTGTTGGTCTTCAAGCTAATAAAATTAATCAATGTTTTAGTAAGTGCAGTTATCATGCACTGATTACAGAGAACCAGCAATAATGCTTGCTCTGACACTGACTCCAGGGGAAGCAGAAGACAGTTTGTTATTATGAGGACAGAGACAAGAAAGGATTAGAAATAAGAAAAAGAAACCCAGGGCTATTCCGAGTGCAACACTTATTACTTATGGGGAGCAGGAGACATTGCTCACAGGGGAGTATCTACTGCAGCTCTGCAGCCCTAGCTCCATGTTGTAGTGATCCTATACACCCAGAGAACTTAGCAGTAGTGAAATCTGACTTTGCCTCTAGGGAAGAAGGTGAGGGTTGTTCTATTCTGTAGAGGTGCAGGAAAAAGAAGCATTAAATAATTTCCTAATGAAGGAAATACCAGTAACTGAAAGTACCTTCACAATAAACTGTTTAACCAGTGTTTCTTTTGGCAGATTTAAGCCTTGCCTTAAAAACCTAGACTCTCTTCACCAGTGTTCCATTGCCTTCCAATTTAGTATCATCTGCAAATTACATTAACGTCCTGTTGAACACATCTTCCCAATCAGCAATTAACTCAATCAAGTCCCCCAGTAGATTCTGGCAGCCCTCCACCAGCAGCCTTCCTCATGTCAGTGCACTGCCTCTGTGTGAAATCCTCCAGCCAGCTGTCAGTCCACGTGGCTCAGTCCTGTTCAAAACCCACCAGGACTTCTTTTATTTTAAATGGAAATATGAATGAGGAAATACCAACTGACTTATTAAACAAGAAATATATCACATTGGTGCATTCTCTTCATCCACTGAAGCAGTTATGGCAATAATTAAGTGAAAGCAAGTTGATAAAGATCATTTTTATATAAAACCTCGAGACAGAGCACTGGGGAGCTGCTAAAGCAGGTATCTGAAGAGAGGAAATGAAGAAATGCACTGCAACCCAGCTAAACAATTCAACAGCAACTACATAATCATGCTAGAATAATTATCACTTACGTCAGAGAACTAAGGCAGAGACAAGTACTGGTAGATTTTTTGGCTGTGGAAAGACCCCAAGGTGGATCTGGGGGGCTGTTCCTCTGGTTCAAACAGCGGGCATGGCAGCAGAAATAGAAGCAGCTACTGGACAGGCTTCAGTGGTGGAAAGCCCAGATCAAGTAACCTCCCAAGTTATTATTTATACATAAACCCAAGATTTGGAGCCATTTGACACTGTCTAGTAAACCACTGTTTGACCCCAAACACTTCATTTCATTTCCTTAGGGCTTTTTTGTATCCCAGCTGTTTAATATGTTATGGGTTGTGATGCTTAATGACGGAGTTCCCCCTCTTTATCTGTGTGACACTCAGGTTGGGAATTCACCAGGCAAGGATACAACAGTGAGAAAACCCAGCTGAGGCACAGCCCAGCACAAAGGCACCAAACTGAGGTCTGAAAGTGCAGCAGCATTCACACACCACGCACAAAAGCACAACTGCTCAAAATACAGAGATGTGGTTCAGCTGCCTGAGCTGCACAGCTGGACGAGCAGAGTACAGCAGGGACAGCCACAGGAGGGCGGCTCAGGGCAGCCTCTCCCCTCCAGAGTTCTGTTGAACAGCAGCCTTTACCCTCCCTCATCGTGCTGCAGAGGCGCAGTACGACCCCACATCTTAAGGGACTTAAATGGAGCCTACATGGATGCTGGAGAGGGATTCTTAACCAGGGACTGTAGTAATAGGACAAGAGGTGATGGGTTCAAACTGAAACAGGGGAAGTTCAGGACAGAGATAAAGAAGAAGTTCTTTACTGTAAGGGCAGCGAGGTGCTGCACAGGTTCTCCAGAGAAGCAGTAAATGTTCCATCTCTGGCATGTGTTCTAGGGCAGGTTGGACAGAGCCTTGGATGACATGGTCTAGTGTGAGGTGTCCCTACCCATGACAGGCAGTTGGAACTGGCTGATCTTAAGGCCCTTTCCAACCCAAACCATTCTATGATTCCATGATTTACACTGGCTCCTTATGATGTATAAACACCCGAGAACACTTAACAGAAATTCTTCAAACCATGAGAATTCCCAGAACATGAAGTCAAAACACCATCCCAAGCAGTATGGCAAGGCTTAGAGGGACACTGCAAATGGAGACATACTTCTGCCAGCCCCTCATTAGGGCATTCACCTTGAACTCCCTCCAGTTCTGCATTGCCCTATTGTGCAACAAGCACTTAATAAATGATGTTGTTTTGTTGTTATAAGCCCCTGCTTATTTTCAGCACTCAAAACCCCACATCTTGCTCTGATGTGGTCTGCTTTCACTCAGAGCTAGCACTTTGGGAAAATGCTAGAAGCACTGAATACTAACAATAGATATGGTTAGTTATTGTTATTAGATAACAATAGATATTGCTATCAAACAATATCTAAAGATACGCAGTAGACAGGCTGTTGAAATATGCTAACAAGTCCTGATGTTGCATCGGTTTCCTCAGAAGTTGGACTTGGCGTAACTACATCCCTAATACATCCCTATGCATCTTTCACTGGTCTTAGCAGAGTCTTAAAACCATCATACTTCAGGAAAAACTCACAGCCAGTTGCCTGTATTAATCACTTTAGGACCTGACTTGGGTGCAGTCCAGGCTTCTACTATTTACTACTGACATCTGCTTAGTTGAATTTTGCTGAACATTTCTGCCTGCTTCATAAGGACTCTAACAAGAATATTAAATATCAGACACTAAATTTATTTTGACTTGACTAGGTTGTCTTAATTATTAAGGATTCTATTTAGATTAATACAAGGAAATCTCTTGACATATATTGCCTTGCAGCACTGAAAAGATTATGGGAAATGACTGAGCCTAAGAAGGCTTTTCTTTGAAGTGCAGTGTTTGGGTAGAGACAGCTTGAGCAATGCCTGTTAAACAAGCTTCATATTCACTGCTTGGGCATGTATGAAAACCGCAAGACCCAAGTACTCAACGTGCCCCGACCTTCAAGCACCCGCAAAATGACAGTGCTGTCACCATGCTGCCACTCCAGCAGTGCCTGTGTCTCACACACACTGAACAGCACTGGAAGGATGGGTGGTTTCCCCTCCCAGGACTACTCTAGTACTGTTTCCCAGGAAGGAGCCCAGGGAGCATCACTGCAGCCCAGGCTGTGGACACCCTTCATCTCCCCTCACTGCTCCCAAACATTTTCAGCTGCTCAATGGAAACCATCTCGTCTTAACCACTCTGAGCTACTAGTGGGCTGCAGTCCCTGCTCCCCCATCTGGCCTCATGAGCTTTGTATTGGAAGAACAAATGGGATTTCATGGTTCCTCTTAAAATAAGTAAGCCAAGACACTTTCCACAGGTAGAAGGAAGTGAATTTGAGTCAGGAAGTCCCTCAATGAGAAACTCATCATCTCGGACCACTAGTTCAGACACTGGTAGTAAACTTGTAACTGCCCAAGAAGAAGCTCAGGGACTATTTGCATCTATAGAAATGCAGAAGTGGAGATCATTTCTTTTCCTCCAGAATAATTTCCAAATCCTGTTGAAAGCAAAAATATTTTAAATCAAGAATGGAAAAGGTCCTCTGGGCCAACTGGTATTTTAGTCTGAAACCAGCTTCTGCAGAGAAGCTCCACGGAGGTTCTTCATGTCTAAATTGGAGGCAGAATACAAATGGTTCACAGATCTTTTTTTAAACCCAGTCCATGTTATAAAATTTGCCTGGTAATACATATAAACATTTCTTACTCTACTGTGAACATCTCTTGCTAGGCTCAAGCATCTCATCCATACTGTCCTCCCAAATCACACAGGATCTATTAGCCAGAGTTACAGGAGATGTGTTCCTTTTCTACAGTGCAGCTCTCACTGGAGGAGGCACGGTACCACTCTGGGTTTGGACCACACAGACTTAAACATCAGGCGCATGAAGAACCAGCGTGCTACCTCTGACTCATTTTCAATGCCTTTTTCTCCATTCCAAGACAGAGTCCCAAGCACTTCATTCAAGAAAATTGCCTTCCTTAGATTACAAAATCAAACAAACCCTCAGCTACCATGGTCCTACACACACCCTAACCATTTGTCACCCACCTCTGTGGATCTGGATCTCACTGAAGAACCTTTTGCTCTTTTTACAAAGTTGTTTTTTCCATCAGTTTTTTTCAACAGCCTTTTTGAATTTCTGCTTCACTTTTGGCTAATTTACTTTCCAGTTTCCTCCACCTAAATCTCTCTCCCAGACCTCGCCCACTGTGTTCTACCACTCTTGCTGTTATCTGCACTTCTCCTGCAGACCTCTCAGTATGGACTTCTCTCCCTAGCTAGGTTTTAATCTCATTTTTGTTTCTTCACACAGAAAACATCCATACGTCAAAATTCTTTCTTTCTAGGACAGAAAAGCATTTCTTACCTTGATATATTTTGCTTCTCACTTTGATCAGCATCTACTACTTTATTTCCATCTGTACATCTCACCTACAAACCCTGACTGTTCTTTGTTTTGAATCCCACCAGCAGATTGCTGATGGGCAAGCCAGGGGTGTTTGAAATGCCTGCAAGAGCTCAGCAGGAGTCTCCACACCACAGAAGAACAAGGCATGGTTCTCCCTCCAGCAAGGAGGGAAGTGGTAGCTACCAGCTCTCTTTTACTGGGTTCTTCTGTTGCCAGAGCCACAACTGGTGGGCTACTAGTTGGGACTCCATGCTTCCCCTGGAAGTAATTTAACTCACTGTCACTCGCGTCTAAACTGAGGATCTTTGCTCTCTCTCTTCTCTTTCCAAGTACTGGGATCACAGTCAGCTGTGAGTTGAACACCCAATTAACATTGCAGGAATCTCTTGCTGTACTAAATCAGGTAACTGAAACCACTGATAAAATTATCCTTTCCAATGCTCACATTACATTTTAGAGATAAAATTCATCATCAAATCAAAGGCATCAATTACAGAATAACTCAAATATATTACATTAGCTTGAAAAGGGCCCAGCAGTAATAACTGCTCTGGCATGAATATAAATGTTGGCATTGGTGGAGAGGTAGTAAACGAACGGAGTATTGGTATTCCCTCCTTCCCTGCACAGTCAGTCCTTTCATCATAGCAAGCTGCATTTCACACTCAATCTGTGATTCTGTTCCTGACTGCCACCATGTCCTCTCAGGTTTGGGAACAGACTGCAAGTGAATGTGCTCTCTGCAGGGGTTGAGCAAGGCTGGTTGGACTCCTGTACCCCTGTTCCTACTACTTACCTGCCTTAAACACAGGCATGATAATAACCACCTTTCATCACCCATCCACAACCTTCCTCAGGTACCATGTTTCTTCAGAGATGAGAGACAACTGCCCCAATCACTTGGACTAATATTTTCTGTGGCCTCCAGCAAATCCCATTGTGTCATCACACAGTCCTGTGCTTCCTGTGCACAGTGAATATCATTGTGCTTCCAGGGCTCCTTTCTCCCTCTTACCTCCATGGTGGTCTGGGAAGAGGCAAAACAGGCACTGGGTGCTATGGATTTTCTGGTGTCATCTACTGTTGGGTGTCTGCCAGCCATTAGCACACAGATTTCTGAGCAGGGATGGCAGGGTGAGCACACAGGCCCACCACATCTGCTCTCCCCTCCAGGGCACGCTCTCTCTGCTGCTTGGCACCAGGAACCTCCGCAGGCTCATCTCCAGCTTCTTTACTGGAACTCAACACAGTGTGGGAGATGCACTTTCTTCTTCTTCATTATAACACATTTCTTTTGGCAGTACCACTATTATAGCCCCTAAATAGAACTAATCAGTATTAAACCCAAATAACTTCTTCAATAATTCAGCCCCTCGTCGTTTAGTAACCTAACAGTGGATTGTACATATTGATAATATTAAAGGTTACTTAGTATAAAACAAATTCATAATGTTGGGTGTTCCACAGCCAGAGCATCATGCAACCTCCCTGAGCACATCAGGTGAGCTGAACTCTCAATTGCACCTCTTAAGAGTCCTGGCACATCCAAAGCACAGGGGATACAATTGCCCCAAAGTACCCTGATGTTTTTCAGTTACCAGAGATGTACTTCTAAAACCATTGAACACACCTTTCCTGTTTATTTTCTGCCCTGCAACCCCCATCACAGGCTTCTTAAATGTTCATTAAAATGCTAATCTCAGCTGCAAAGGTGGAATGTCTTCTGTTTGGGTGTTTTAACAGATTTTCATCTGCAGCAGAATGAGGCTGGCAATTTGCAGTTGTTTACAAGACATCAGTTTTTACATAGCTCCAGGGATAAAAACACTGAACCCAAAGCACACATAAAATCCATCAGTCATCGGAAAATACACCAGGAAAGCTTCAGAAAGTACGCAGAAGTTGTAGTGTGCAGCACAGCTGCTTTTCAAAAGCACACACCTCACAGCTGAAATCATTTGTGCAGGCAGAGGCTTGAGAATTATCAGTATTTCTTTCCAAAAACCATTGCATAGTTGAAAATCAAACTATTAACATGGGCAAATCCTTTTCCCTAAGCCAAGCTCAAGCCACATGAGTCAACTACAAAGAGCTGCTCGGTGGTTCAGTGGAAGGGGTAGCTGAACATGTTTCCTACCTAGTTTTACTTCTCTCTAATCAAACACCTTAGATGTGCACTTGGCTCCTATGCCAAAGCAGGCTCTGTGTGGCTCTGGGGTATTTGTATTGTTATTCCAAGGCAGTGTTCTCAAATCATAGATTTCTGATGACTTTTTCCATTTCTTACATAGACTTTCAGTCTCCCCAGAAATAAAGAATTTCCATGGAAACACACCCCCCTGAGATCCATGTGACTTTGCTCTATGCTGGTATATAAGGACTCAGCTGCTCTGGCCCTTCTCTGCAGAACAGAATAATTGGTTCAGTCATTACTGAACCTCCCTATCATTTGCACTTCTACTGAATTCGGACTAATTTCACAATGGGGTCATCTTCATAGACATTATACTTGAAACAATAGCTAAAAACCAAAAAAGCTAAGCCATTTTATTTAAGCATTTTCATTCTGTATTGTCACACTTGATGCAAACCTCCTTCTGCCAGTGTTTTGGTCTAGCGGGCTGCAGGCTGTTAGGTGATAGAGAAGCACACATACTGCCCATGCAGCCTTTCTCCTCGCTGCTGCTGCTGTTCATAGCCAGGAGGTCTGGAAAAGTGTGAGGAAGGCAGGTGAGAGGAGACAGACATTGCGAGGGAAAGATAAGGAGAAAGAAATGGGAAAGCTTCATCCAAGATGACCCTGTTTCTGTAAGGAACGTGCAACTGCTCTCACAGGACTGACTTCATCCCCCTTCTGAGCAAAAGCCCAGTCCACAGAACAGACTCCAATTTGCTGCATTTGAATTATTTATTTCTCTCTATTTTTGTTTTCAAAAGGAACACATAAAATTAGGAACGGGTAATAACATAAAAACCTTCCATCTTCCTTCTACAGCGGGTACATTGTTGCAGCACATCCCCAGTGCTGGGACAGAGGCCGAGGGCCCTTCACCTCCACAGCATTCCAGGGCTCCTTCACACAAGCGCTGCCATTGATGTTCCTCAACTTCTGATGTGCTCACAGCCTGAGGGGTTTTCAAAAGCAATGTGATCGCATCCCCCCAAAAAAAAAGATCTACAAATCATAAACAGCAGTTCTGAGAAACCCTTAGGCACTTCTAAGCCTAAAAAACTAGTAGCTCAGCACAGCAAAAGTAAAACAGAGTGAGAGGTGTCACCCCTGGAAGTCATGCTTTGATTTTTCCAAATGCATCAGAGGAATATGATCTTCTTTTAATTAATAACTTTACAGACAATAAAAAAATGAAACAAAAACAGAAGCACCACCCAGGCAAAAGAGTATTTCCTAGATGAGATGAGCACCATGGCACACGGCCAATAAGTATCACAATGTCGTGGTTTAAGCTGTAAATCAGCCACGCAGTTTGTTAACCCACCTCCCCCTCCTAAAAGAGCTGCCGCAGT
>JANRGW010039808.1:11300-35058 GCA_024733675.1 Psilopsiagon aymara
AGTCCTTGGCCAGACCAAAATGTACTAAGCAGTAACTAAAACATTGGTGTTATCAGCGCTGTTTTCAGGCCACAAGTTAAAAGCACAGTGCTGCACCAGCTACTAAGAAGGAGAAAAATGACTGCTACTTCTGAACCCATGACACACAACATGCAAGCAAAGGCTGCACCAGACAGAGCACAGGAGAGGGAGGACACCAGATCCCCATTCAACCCTTTCTCTCTAGCAATCTCAGTAAGCAACACTTCCCTCCAAATCATTTCTCCCTTTTGTTTCAACCTGGAAATGCTTTTCTTTTGGAGGCAGAACAAACCTTTTATTAAGTCTCCATAATCCAACCATATAAGATTATATTATAAGTAATATATTTTGTAAAGGTTCCGCATGAAAGTGAATTTCTCCATTAACAATGCTATAAGGTTAAGGTGACCCTAAATTATTATTATTATTGCATTTAAAGAGGACACACAATATCTAAAGAAAAAAACCCTCTCTCTTTACTCATGACTAACAGTATTTTCCAATCTGCTGAAAAGTTGCTAAAGCTGCTAAATTCCTCATTGGTGCAGTAATGCGGGGTCAGAGCCTCAATTTATTTTAAGGGAGAAGATCCAAACAGATTTTTTTTTCTCCATCAGTGAAATTCACATACCTCGCTGAAATGCTCTGATCAAAAAAAAGCCCAAATTTACCAACAAAGGTACTCGAAAAAGCAGCGTTTTTTTTTTTTTTTTTTTTTTTTCCAGAGCAGTTAGTCATTGTCACACAGAGAAATACAACGTTTAACTCAAGTTGCTGATGCTAAAATGTTTCCGGAACCTTTTTTTTTCCTCATGCATTGCATTTGAAAACCAAAAACAAAATTTAATGAGGACAAAGTTTTGAATAATGCAGTTTTTAGAAAGGCACAGACACGTCTCTATAGTCTCTGTAGTTACTGAATACAAGTTTTGCCAAGGAGATTCCTCCCAGGAGCAGCAGAGACTCACGCTGTGATGCAGGAGACAGGAGGGGACTCATTCGCTGTCATTCCAGGCCCCCTTTAAGGGCTTCTTTCCCTGCCCTTCCAGCCTCCCCCAGGCCCAGCCAGGCAGATCCACAGGGAATGCTGAGCTCAGCTTTGCATGCTTCTGCCCCAGGTGCTGCCAAGGGCTCTATTACACCATGGGCTGCAGCATGGGCTATGATGGCAGACAATGCTATTCCCAGTTTCCTGCCTGAGGCTACAGCACAGTTTCTGCAGAGGCACTTGCCTCTCTTCCACCGATGCTGGTCTCTGCTGTCAGTCAGCTGCCATTCAGAAACAGCAGGCCTCAGAAATCATCACAAACGCAGTCACACAAAGCCACCAGGAAACAGTTAACACATGGTATTTCCATCTCAACAGTGTCTGACATCCTGGAAATGACACCATCAGATCCGCAGGACGCCATCCTCAGCTTCCAAACCCGCAATTCCTCTCACTCTTCCCTGAAAAGTACAGAGTTCACATGCCCTACACATGCTTTGGACAGACGCAATCTGTAACTAGGCTACATTTCTTTCTGTAACATAGGATGAGAAATACGGATGACTTGAGACCCTCCTCCAAGAGAGCAACTCTCTGCTGTGCCCTTGGAAGTCAGACATCTCTCCATATCTTACCTCTGCGTTTTATTCCCACCTATTCAAGTGATTCCTACTGAGGGAGTTTCTGAAGGTTCTCCCTTCTGCCCCTCTCAGATACCACTGAGGGAAGGCTGCCAGTTTCCCCTAGCACTGAGGCTCCCACTTAGTGTCAGTTAGGACAAGAGATTAATTTCTACACTGCTATGGGGCATCACAGGCAGTGAGTGCTGAGACAGCTCTACTTTCCCTACCTGAGAAACATCCCCTGGGGCAGAGATTATGGAGGTGCAACTTTCAGCTCCACAAATCATCATGAAATTGCCCATTTAGTTTTCTTCTTGGGATTAGAGCCAGGAAATAAAGTGAGAGAAAAATGCCGGGTGTCAAAATCCTTCCTGCTGCCCCATTCTTCTCTATCACTGCAGGAGGTGCCCTGCTGAAACAGTCTTGATGCCTCAGCACATGGCATTATGTGACAGCCTTCAGTTACAGGCTGCCTAAATGCAGGCTGGGCAGACGAGGCTGACTGCCCTCCCTCTCCCTCAGGAAAGCAGCTTGCCAATATACTCAATTCCCCCTTTCCTGAAAGTAAAGGGAAACACATGCTTTCCTGCTAAGCCAAATGTGGCAGTGCAGGTGTGTCAGCATTTAGAAGCAGACACAGGCAATCAAAGTAATGGGGTTGACACCAAGAGCAGGCAACTGGGCAACTCTCCTGCCAAGCATCCAGATGAGTTCTTCAAGAGAACATGCACAGTATCTGTGAACCCCCAAGTGTGCACGCTCTCCATGCAACTAATATACCCATTACAGTGGAGTTTGCAAAATGCTTCCCTCTTTTGAGGACTTTTCAGAAAAAAAGGAGAGCTGAGAGGACACACATGGAAGTGCAGAGGTAGGCATCTTGGCAACACCTCCTGGAGAGACAGGAGGAACTTCAGCTCAAGCTGCAGTTCATGTGGGAGCAAAAGGCATCGTCTGTGGGGGCTCCAAGTGGTGGGACTATTACTTCAACTTCCCTCTTTTTTAGCTATTTGGTGTGGTAAAGGGAGTAGAAGTTAAATAAAACAAACACAGCAACAACAGAAAACCCATCCACAGACACTCGCTTTAGCATGCAAAAAAGGTCACACTGTCATGCCGTCAAACCCTTCAGTCTTCTAATCCTGACATGGATATTAGAATCTGAAATGGCAAAGCTGGATTCCTGGTTGGACTTTGGGAATGAAAACAGCTCTGGGAATTCACTGACATTACAGCCAGCGGGGTGAGCTAGCAGAAAGCCATGTCTGAATGCTGTCAGTGCCTCCTCTTCATTCAGAGCCACAGAAAGGGGTTTACCCTAAGCAAAGGCAAGTGGCAGAGTTAAGCATTGACTTTGCATGGATTTGTGTTTCCCTTGGGTGAGCCATAAACAGCCAGAGAGGTCTGAGTTCATCACATCTGAAATTCCACTGACATACCCCATCCTAGACTTTGATGTTTTCAACTGGCATCTAAGTATACACTGGATTTTAAAATGAAATTAAATTACTACAAAACCATGTATTGCTGCAGCTGAACTCTTTCTGCCCGCATCTATGCAGTGTTACTGATTTATAACATCACCCACTGCTTTTCTGACTGCTGAACATCTCATGTGTGCTGCAGGCAGGGAGGCAGAGGCGGAGGATGCACACTGCCCTTAGGGCACGCAGGAGTTAGAGATGGGTACAACAAGAAACACTGAATAAGCTCGAGCTGCCATTCCTTGAATGGCACCCCGTGCAATAAATACTGTAATCATGTCACTGAAGGCTGTGTCATAATGTAGCCTCACCAGGGAGGGAAATAGCACTGCACAAACACCATTTATTCTGGCCTCCTCCTTCACAGAACTTGACATAGTTAAAAAAAAAAAAAAGTGAAATAAAAGATTCCTCTTTTCCTAAAAGAGGACAAAGTCTCTTCCTGCATTAAGTGAGCAGGATCCGCGCACCACAGCACATATCTCCATCACTCAGGCTGAAGGGCAGACTGCAGAAGCAGACAGGTAGTTATGCCTCTGTGGACCAGCTGTGCTGAAAATAACATAATAGCAGCTTAAACGTGTTTGAACAGCTCCATCTTCCATACAGAACAGAGAGGGAGCCAGACACAGTGGATTTTTCCGGAGACAGAAGGATACCCACAGAGGTTATCTTCAGCCTAACAAGGTGGCTGGCTCTCTGCAGCCTGTGGTCAGACCTGGCTCTGGAGGGCAATTCACTACAGCTGAATTAGGGTCCTGCTCTCAGTCCTTATCCAGAGGGGCTGCTCAGCCCCTGCTGCCTTTACAGGGGCTGTTGGAGAGATCATCCCCTCGAGGCCGAAATCAGCCTTTGCAAATACCATCCTGGATCTGGAGCAGCACTGAGTTGTACTGGTCCTTGAAAGTAATCCCTGCTGGCAGCACATTCATTTTATCATGCTGGCAGGGAGCAGGGTTTTATTGCTTTCCTTATCAATGGAAACAGTCATATGTCATCAGTTCTTTGCTGTGGCAGGCCCCCAGACAAAGGTTCCAGTGTATGGCAGATAGACAGGCTCTTGTCTTGTTGACCAAAACACTTCTGCTCCCCACTACCCATTCTTGACAATGAAAATTTTCTTCCCAGACATGACAATGCTCATATAAGCCTCCAGTTTTGAACTTGCCTGCTTTTAAGTCACATGAAAAGGTGAAAGACGTTCTTAACTTGAAGGTCTCCAGAGATCAGAAACAGAAGTATCAATTATTTCTGCTCCAAATAACATCCAAAGGAGAACCACCACCACCCCTTGTCCTGTGCCCTACAGTCGCTAATGAAAAGAACAAGTAATGCAAGCAGATGTGTGCAGCGACTGCGTTCATGTGTTCACTGAATTCAGGCAGTGTTCAGTGAATTCAGGCAGACAACGTGTCACTCATTTCAATCACTTGACATTTGTGTGTTTTTTACAACCTTCACTTCAATTTGACCAACAAACTGATTTCTCAACCACCACCCCTCCTGCTTAGCCAGGCAGTGCTGGAAATCAATAGTCATATCCATATTAAACCCAGGTTTATACAAGGACAACAGAAACTGCAGAGTTGCACTGCAACTATTTGATACCTTCACATCAGGAAATTAGTTGGTTTCCAAGAGGTTGCTGGTTTGAGCTGCTCCTTTCAGGAGAGCTAAAGAATGTCATTTGGCAGCAAAAGGTATAAAACACTGTTTTGTTAGGAAAGTTAATGATAGTTTGCAGGCACTCACTCATTTGTATGCCCCCAAACAAGTCACAGAGATTAAAATACCTTTATGAAACTGTTAAAAATCCTATAGGCATCCCACGCCAACAGCTTTGAAAATTTCAAAGAGGTACCACACTCCAGGCAGCAAAATCCGTATTTCAAACTCAAATATTCTATTCCTGTACTGCTCACAGAAAAGACAGTGAGGTTTATTACGGTTTATTAGGGAGCAGACCTAGCATGCAAATGGAGTTTCAAAGAAGAAAAAGTCTCTTCCTCCTGGGAAAATGTTAGGTTTTCCTTCTGGGAAAACCCTGTGAGTGGCTCCACAGTGTGTATTTAAAGGTCAGCCCTGGGCATAGATGCCTGGAGTTGGGGCTTCATGACACAGGAAGCAGCAGCACTCTCAGTTCCCCACACAGAGAGATCTATGTTAACTATATCTAAGAGGACATTGCTAAAACAATCCATATACACCTGGACGTTTAATAAAAGAGAAAACATTCCTTAAGTCTAAAGGATTAAATGACCCTGAGGCAGGCCTGTGCCTGTGTAGATGAAGCAAATCATTACTGGTGAAGGAAGAGCTGGAAGGCTGTTTAACTTAGCTGGGCTATGGAATAATCCAATACATAACCTTTAGCTAACTGCTTTCGGCAGGTTCCAGCTTCCAGCAAATTTTGACAAGGGAAGCTGACAGGGAGCCTTACACCAGGCTCTGGCTCTGCAGCTCCATAAAGTACTGTCGGCATTGCCCTTGCCAAGTGCCATCCTGGTGTGTCTGCAGTGTAGAGCCCCCTCTGACCGGCAGGGCTGTAGTGGTACTGCCACTGTGTGCCTCAGAAACAGTCATCGACACAAACTGACAGCATACATCTTCCTCTCTCACTTATATTGTGCTTCATCTTGTCAATGAAAGAGCAGAGGTGACACCTCCAGATACCAGAGCAGACTGTTCATAGCCCCTCACAGGCCTTTCCTTAGTTACTAGCACAACCAAGAAAACGCAAGATAGGTTGGATGGGAAAAAAAGAAGGAAGTTGCTTTTGCTCTTTTAAATTCACCTGCTATCATTATTACATGAATAAATAACAGATGCAGAAATTACCTTTTGGGATTTTCTCGCACCAGTTAATCTGTCACTCCAGGAAAGCCACAGATCTCTCCTGAAGCTTGCTTCATTTACTCATATTCTATGACTGTTACAAAAAGGGACTCTTCAGGGGCATGTCATTTCATGGCATAACTTCGCTCAGTTATTACTGCATGCATGAAACTGGCTTGATTCTCCCCTTAATTTCACATGAAGACTTGCCCAGCTCTTCCATTCAGGAGGTAGTGTTTAAGATGAGAATTACTGAGCTCAAGACTTCCTTACAGGTATAACTGTAACACTGCTGCTTTAACAAGTGTAAAAAACTCCTCAAAAATTAATGCTGAAACCTGGGGGAACATTGCATAACCTGAACGCTTGGCATCTTATTACTGAGCAAACCTAAGAAAACCCAGAAACAAAGCTAAGAGGGGAACAGGCAGTGAAGCCCGAGCTAGCAGGGTACCAAGAATGCTTGTACACACACTGTACAACATACAACTACCCTGGTGTTACCAGGCTGGTTAATTAACCCCCAATTGAAAGATTTCTAGCATTTCAGTCCACTGCAGGTTAAGATATTTTCTCTTATTTCTCCTCTTGCAATTCCCACAGCATCAAGGGAGCAGCAAGACCTCATAAATTTAGACTGACTTTCCACGCACACACACATCCCCACACCATACCGTGGCCAGCATTTCCAAAAGAGACTGAGCAGTGGGGCTTGTTTGAGACACCAAGCCACCTTACATAAAGAATGGTAAGACCAATAAATCTAACAGTACCATGCTTGTCACAAGTGAGGAGCAGGTATGGGGAACCCAGCACCACGGGCAGGCGTGGCTCCCCGTATGGCCCCAGGGTGGTCCGACAGCATGCAAAGGAATGAACAAATGCTGTCTTACCTACAAACCATCAACCTGTTTCCCTTCTAGCAGAACAAGATGATGATGATAAATCAGGTAGTTTGTCCCCTGTCACTGCACTACTTGTTTCATTAGTGGCACCGGCTCCCGGGAAGGCAGAAACTCCTTCTGCAACATAGAGTCACTGAGCTTTTAATCTAAACTTATCCCTCCCCCCAAAGCTAACTGCCAATGAGTAGGGAAAAAAGTCTGCATGAAACATAAAAGCAGCTCATCAGAACCTTTCTTTTAGAAGGACAAAGTGTTGAAGTCCATTCAGAAGGCAGGAGCCACTTCTCCAAAACAGTGACCATCAGAGGTGAGGGCACAGTTAATTATTCAGCAGAGGATTGTGAGAATCTCCAGATGGATGCTGACCACTTCAGCCAGCTCCCAGTGTGCTGATCATCAAAAGTACAGCTCATCTGACCTCAATTACTATGGCTCTCTTACAAGTTACTTCTGAGAAACTGCTCCAAAGTTGTGGTGGAGCTGTGAGCAAAGGGCTGTAATAATAAAAGTTCAGACTTATATAATGCTCATCACTGCCAAAATGACCCTACAAAGTCAGGAAAACCATTTTAGAATGCAATCAAATGTCCCGGCAAAGGTTTGAGCATCTCTGCAACCCCTGTGTTGACACAACAGGTCCTGCTTTTTGTTTGTGGCAATTGCATGTGCAAATATGATGCAAAAAAAACCCTACTTGATATAATTTGTGATGCAAGAAAACACATTAATGTTGTACTTCTGGAAAACCTGATCCACTATCGCTGTATCTTCTGGCTTAGAGTATGAGCTTTTTCATAAACGAATGCTAAAATACATAAAGAGAGATAATCTGTTGCTGAAATGCAGCCATCTTCTAGAAAAGCCCTTTTTCCCCTTCACTTTATTTATGACCCAAAAAAGAGAGCTCTGTAAATACTGGTGAGAGAGTGCCCATACAACGCTACAGATGTCACCAAACTTGAGGAAACTTGCACAGCTAGACTGACAGTTTGGCCACCTGCCACAAGACCTGTAACACCACCACAGCAGCAATTCACTGCCGTCTCCCCACCTGCCAACTTGCATCATCTGTTCACACCATACTGAGCATCCAAAATGAGTCAAATAGGAAAAATGCAACAATGGCAGCTTTGATTCTGACTACAGGAACAAGAGCCCCACTTTACTTCCTCTAAATGGTATTGAAACTGGTATTCTCATGACATTGCCAGGGATAGAGCATTCACAGCTTCCTTGGGCTCCCTGTTCCAGGGCTTCACCACCCACAATAAAGAACTTCATCCTTATATCTAACCTGAACTTCCCGTGTTTAAGTTTTAACCCATTACCCCTTGTCCTGGTGCTACAGTCACTGAGGAAGAGTCCCTCTCTAGCATCCTTGCAGTCCCCTTCAGATACTGGAAGGCTTCTAAGAGGTCACCATGCCACTTCTTTCAGCCTGTCTCCAGAGCAGAGGTGCTTTCCACCATCTGCTAAATGTCTCTGTTTCTACCTGTGACTATACCAAGAATAGGACCATTTTCCACTTGGGAGGGTACTGAGAACACACTGGTATTCGCCAGCATGCCATGACAATTGCTTAGAAACGAGTTTCCCACTTTGGTTTCCCACTGAAAGATTAACAGGTATCTGCCATGTCAGACTTCCTCTCCACCTCAACGACTGACCTGACTGAGCACCATCATTGCTGCTCATCATCACTTCATCCCCCATCTTGATACATTCACTGCTGATTATCCCAAAGAGCCTGAGAATCAATTTCTCAACCAGATGAGGGAACACAGTTTGTCCTGCTTCCCAGAATGCACTCTGAGCCTTACTCAGGGCTTACCCGAGCCCAGGGGTTCGGGGACCACTCACTCTGTGATTTCCAGAGCAAGCCAGATGATTCGAGGAGGTTGGTGGCTTCGGTGATAACATCCACCCCCACAGCTCATGCACAACCACTGCCATCAATACCTTCCCCCTTAATGCTTAGCTGGCGATATTTTTTTACTTTAGACTTTGACATCTTACATTGCAAACTTACTCCTTCATGCACCCATCACACTTCATTTCATAACAAGGTTGTGATTTTCATGGCATCACTGATGAAGTCTGCCCTGTGAGCTACTGAATGGTGCTTGCTTCTTGGAGGATGCTGGGTTTCACATCTCAGCCACAACAGCAACTCTCTATAAGCATCAGGTCCTTTGTTTTCAGAGACTTAAAAGCAAGTTACATCATCAACTTATTGCTGCAGAAAGGTTATAGAGCAGGAAGGACAGGACAGAACCAGATCTCATGAAATAAGCAACATTAAAAAAACATCAAGACCCCTGAGTGGTGTTTTATTTCTAATCTAAATCCTTATCAAGATATTTCATTGCGCTATTTAAAATAGCTCACCATCAAATTCTGCATTAATCTCCCAACCTTGCTGCTCTCCAGAGGATTATCAAATTCATTATTATGGCTATAGAAACCAATCCTGTAGATACAGAATTTCAAAAGGCCTGGATAATTGTGTAACTGTGAGTATAACTTGTTATGCAAGATGAAATAATGAGGTCAACAAAGCATCGTGCTTCAAGACATCCATTAGAGGGGTCAGGAAGGAATTGCAGCCTCTGTACAGCTTTGTAAACCTGGCTATGCTTTTTAATCTGGGACAGAAGAACCTTTCTTCTGTAGGAGAAACAATGAGAGTTTGCTGCTCGTACTTGTTATCCTTTTGAGTCGAGTAACCCTGAAATCCCATTGGGTTGGGAGGCAACACACCAGGAGATGAGATTCCCAGCTGGAGAGCTCCTTTTAACTCGAGTTTAATATTACTTTCCAGTTAGCTGCTGTAAGTCATCCCACTAAGGATTGCTAAGTATCACCTAAGGTTTTCTTTCAGCTTCCATAAAGTACATCCCATGGAGCTTTCCTGTTCCCCACAATGCTGTTTTGGTGTCTGCTATCACACCGGTAACTTCTCAGCTCTGTGCCTGGGAATGGTAAAATGAGTATAAGCAGAGCGCCTCGGCGAGGCAGAGCTGCTACTGGGCTGAGGGCATGTGCACTTGCACCTGGGGACTGCAGCCGTGTCCAGGGGCAGCATGCTGATTTTTATAAATATATGCATATGTATGTATATATGTATGCACGCATATATAAAATACACACACTTCCATGTACTTTGCCTTTTTTTCTCCTCTACTTTAACTATAACTTCATACGAGTCATATGCTGGAGAACACTTTGGTCACGATGTATTTTTGTGAATAAGGCTCCAGACGGATGTCAAGGACATCTTTCTTGGAACAAACACCTACATAAGACATGATTTTACACAGATAATAAGTGATAGATGACAGTGAGCCAAACCATGTGTTTATTTGCAGACTCGCTTCCCAGCCCATCTACCTGGCATGAGGGGTGTTAAGTCAGCTCTGATTCTTGCAAGTGCTACCTAAACCTGAAGGATTTTCGGAATAATCATAGCAGGCATGCAGCAGCCTATCCCGCTGTGCTAGAACAGCAAGAAAATGATCAAGGCTTTCCATGAAAGAATACTAAACCAGCCTTTGCTTGAAAAGCACAACTGCCTAACAACTGGGCGCATTTTATAGACCAAAATTACTTTTCTGTTGTTTCCTTCCACTGAGGAAGAAGCAAGCATGCAAACAAGGGAAAAAACAGGAAAGGAGAAAGACACCAAAAAAGGTCAAACTCACATGCTTATGTTTGGTCAGACATGAATCTTCCTCATGGAAGATTTTATTAGCTTGGAAAAATGCCTTTGAGAGGAGAGAGAGAGAGGAGCAACAGCTTCTGACCTGCTTGATGAAAAATAAACTATCCTGAGCACAGGAAAGCCCCTCCAGCTTGCCATGCTGCTGCTCCCCTGGGATAGGACCCCCCATGTCAAAATTTGCTAAACTAGAGCCCTTCCTCAGCACAACATTCATGCAAAGGTGCAAAACCCTTTGTACAGCGCAGGAGTGCAGTATGTGTCCTGAACACAGACCTGTGTTTGCAGTCCCCCAGGACTCATCCAGCACCATGTCACTTCCCCATGATGGGCAGCAGAATGGGCCAGCACTGCACACCAGCTAAAATCAAACCCTGCTTCCTGTCACTCTGGTATGTGATATTAACCTCTTCCCAGCTGACACCATTCATGTTCCGCCAGCAAAAACTCAGACCGACTGTTTCAAAGTTATCATTTGCAGTTTGGTTGCTTTTTCCCTCGCAGCCCTGAGTCACTGTCTTTTCCTCTTAAGCGTTTCCTCTGGTGGCAGTGACAGGAGGAGTTGGCACTCGCTATGGAGCAGGAGCCAGCTCTGCTCCACACTGCTCCCATGCTGTGCCACGTCAAACTAGAAGAAGCCCATTATCAGTGCTGAACGGCAGGGGCTCCAGAACACAGCTTGCCACCACCGAGCCAGCAGGAACCACGGTGGAGGCAGGCCCTGCACATCACAACCCAGCTATTTATCAACTTCAGTGCCCCAGCTACATGCTGGCAAGCCACCTCTTTTCCAGTCCAGTTAGTGGCTATAACACTGAAGTCCAATGAACCGCTCCGTATCTGCCTTGCTCCCTTGGAAAGCAGTGGTTCTCCCACGATGGCTGGGACATTGCACACTGCTGCTGTAGGCTGCAAACAATGGTGGGGTTCCAGGGAACTCCTCAGTGTGGTGCTGCACACACCCCTGTTCTCTGGGCCTTATGAATCTGCTCAAAGAAAAAAGAAGGGAGTCAAAGATGTCCAACCTCACCACCAGAAAAGGCAACATCACTTTCAAACCTCTTAGAGGGCAACGAAGAGATGCATGCCTGCACATGCACGTGGCAATGCCCTCAGTAAGATACACACAGAAAAAAAATGTATTAAACCAAACAGAGAACACCACAAACGTGGTTTTCCTTTATCTATCTATCTATCTATCTATCTATCTATCTATCTATCTATCATTATGCAGATAGATTAATGGATCTATAATACTATACACACAGATAAAAGCATTACTGTCAAACTTCTCCAAGGTCAGTCCTCTTGGGCACCTGCATTCACTTCTATCCCAGGCTGTGTTGGCTTCACTTGGTGTACAAGGCAGCAGCACTGCCTGCTTTGTTCAGAGAACACGGGCTGGGTGTTTGCATGTGGGTTGATGGTGGTCAATAGCCTCCTGTCAGGCAAGCAAGCACTTACTACCATTATGGGAAGCAGAGATATTTTATGGTAATATATTTTAATAACAGAAACATGAGTTTTTAAACACTCACTGGGCAGAAGGCACAGAACACGTGGCTCCAGCCCTGACAGAAGGGTAGGTCATGCTAGATACATATCAGGTGGTGTCACAGCCTGATCCCAGTGACTGCAGAGGAATCATCTCCAGATACAGTCACTGCAGGAAGAGCCCTCACACTCACTGTGGGACTCATTGGCCAGAGCCCCAGCGCAGCCACTCTTAGCAGGGCCTTCGTTTATCCACACGGAAGGCATCAGTTAGGTAGATCTTCCCCAACTGTTATCTGTATAGTGATCTGCAATCGTATCATCTATTTATCCATTCTGCTTCAAATCTGAGTACAAAATGCAGTGCAGTATCATGATGGGCAGAGAGTATGAATGTGTCATTGTATTAGACAACAGTAATGTTAAGGTATGGAAAAGGTTTTAAATGCCCAGATGACTAGTTTTTTCAGAGATGGTATTTCAACATCTTTACACTACCTTTTAGAAGCATCATTAAAAGACAATTCCACTTCTTTCTTCCCAGTTTTGAACTTCAAAGAGAATGTAACAGCAGCAGCAAAATAAAGATTTTGATACCAGTAAGAGTTTTGCCTTCATGGATGTATAATTTAAACTGCCAGACTTCTGGAACATTTCTATACAACACAGTCAGTCAGTAACAATCCTCTCCCTCAAGACATCCACTAATTTGTTTTATTGCCTTTTTTTTTTTTTTTGTCCCCTTTCATTTTCTCCAATATCATCATAGTTCAGTGACTTTATCTGCACAGAATCCAGCAACAAAGCTTTGGTTGTAATGATGTACAACAATTGAATCACAATGCCTTAATCACCCAGTTCCCTTTACTGCTGCCTCATTTGAATTCAGATCCCCCCCCCCCCCCAATTTAATTATATTTGCTATTTCTTCACAGAAATTATACAGGTAAAGAACTGAGCATAATGGTCCCTACACTTCCTGAAAAACAAAGCAAAACTAAAAAATAATCACAAGTTAATGCAAAACCAAGCAGTTTGCAGACATCAAAGCTTTCTGCATCCTCAGAGGAAGAAGAAATTGTCCTGAAGAAGCACATGGTTTCCCACAATGTGTTGCTACACAGTACACAGAAGCAACATTCACCACCAGAATAACAAATACCAAAGGCACCACTACAAAAGAATCATGAGACTGGAATTACAGCAGGGGTTTTTCATTCCCATTTAAGCCTTGCTAATGTCTCACAATATACTCCAGAGCAAGAGGAATCAACACTCTGGATGCAGAACTGCTGCATGCACAGCCAGGCACACATGGCTGCAGGGTCTCAGTATCGACTGAGGAATCTTCTTGAAAGCAATTTCTTAGCATTTGCATAGAACAAGCACTTGTACAGTATTTATCATGCGTTTTCTTACTGTCTTTTGCTGTCACAAGAATGAGAACAGTAATGAAATTCCCTTGTGCTGTACCTTGCCTTTTCTCTTGAAGAACATGTTCTGCCTGGTAGCTTTGATCTTCTTTGTGAATCTTTGTGGTTCAGAGCATGTCCTACACCTTGTTTACTTTGGTATTCTCATGAGATCTCAAGATAAAAGGCCAGCTTCTGTCATACCCTCCCAAATGACTTTCTTCTAGCCTCAAGTGACAGTTGTTAAGCATTTTTTAATGGATCTAGTACCCCAGAGACGTTCATGAGCAAGGAGAGATCTATCCAGCACTCTGCCCAATCCCAAAGGGGATTACTCCAGAGAGGGGCTCAACAGGCTGGGCAAAACCCACAAGGTGTGTCAAAGGTTTGAAGGGCAAGAGCCTGGTTCTAGAGTACAACCAAATGCTATACAACAAAACCCCTCAATCTGCTCAAAAGAGAAAATGAGACAAACTGGTGTGTACCTCTTCTGCCTCTGAGATCACCATCTTCACTTTCAACAGGCCCATTTTCTTAGTTCAGGTTTCCAGTTCGCATTCCTGAAGTAGTTTGCACATAAAAACTGGGCAAACAGATGTTCCTCTGTGTGATCAGAGCACACAAATGCTGTTTGTGCATATAAATTACATTTTCCTATCCCCAGAAAACTGACACACTAAAAGGAAAATCATTTCTCTCCAGGCCAGTCAAGAGACATCAAGAATAAATATTTTATCACTCAACTAACTTGAGCAACAAAGCAATCTTCCAAAGCTTATCACATTAAAAAGAATCCTTACCTGAACCAGAATCACTGTACTTCAACTGGATGCTGACATACGATTCCTACATTGAGACCACTTGAAAATTTGGCTAAGGAGCTATAGCCATATCCTGATCTTGCTGACGCTTTTGTAAATCCACTGACACCAAAAGACTTAACCTAGATTTTCACCCAAGGAATGGTGACTCTGCCCCATACTTGCATCAGTTTCGCTGGAAGACACACCTCAGAGAGGCTATCTCTCTCATTTAATCATCTATTTCCTTTTCAGGGGAACAGCATAAAATCTCATCAGACCAAATTACAGGGTATTCTCTTCCTGTTTGGAGAGGAAGAGACTTTACAAACAATGATATAATTATTTCCCATAAGCTCTGTGCAAATATGAAGTTTTCATTTATGGAGGGGCGAGGAAACGCTGTGCTTCCAAAGTGACCCCTGCAGATTCAATTCTGCAGAAGCAATTAGTTTTCAACTCAAGAACAAGAGAATTTCATTCTTCTCCTAAGAGACAGTAATGCTTTTTCAAATCTATGCACAGACATTCCGGTATCGTACACCCACCAGAATAACAGAAACCAGTGAATAATGATTTGAAGTTTGTTCTCATTTTTCCCATAGCTTCGACTTTGAGCCCTGGGGATCTGTCTGCATTCCCAAGGCCAGAAGGAAAGTAGCAAGAACTATACTGTGCTGAAACTACAAATGCTGCCCAGTTTCTCATTCCATGAACCCACCAACAATCCCAGCTCCCACAGCTTCACACAGAACCAGAATTCAAAGCTGTGAACCAGATATTGGGATACTTTCACATAAAATGCTCCGATTTATGACTAAGCCTTTTATCATTCAAGCCCCTGACAAGAAAAGGTATGATGCTACACATGCTTCCCAGGAAAAGTCAAGTTGGCAGAATCTAAAGAGGAGCAGGAAGGATCTGGGAGAGCCAGACCACTGCCCGAGAAGCTTCAAATTGGTGGCTCAAGCATCTTAAACCTTACTGGAGTGTAGCAGCATCCAGATCCCAGCTGGCACAGCAGCAGGAACCTCATGTTCAGTGCTGAGCACCCCTTAAGTAGCTGCACAAGGACTGGCAGCCCAGTGGGCTAATGCCTTCTTAAATTACAGTTGTTAAATCCATTCCCGGCAAAGTGAATAAAATTGCCATTGCACCTTTGAGAAAATGCTCAGTTTCCCATTCAAATGCATCTCAGTAACTCTGGTCTTGTTTCAGCTTTGTAAAAAGGAGCCATTTCTCTGACGTCTGGACCCCCATGCTCTTTGCTGTCAGCGGCAGCAGCACAGGCCCTTGCCTGCCCTGTGTTTCCAGTCACTGCGAAGGATACCACCTCCCGTTGTGAGCAAGTTCACAGGGAAGGACAAGAAATAAGGAACCAAGCGCTGTTCCCACAATGTCCTGACAAAATAACTAGGTGGAGATGGGGAAGGACACACCAAAACCAGAAGAGAGTAGGTGTGCCTGTGCTAGAAACACTCTGATGCTTGCTCATGCACATTGGGGTCGCAAAATGGTGTTCTGCCAAAGATTAACTTGCACGATTAAAACCAAATCTCCTACCAACCCTTTCCCATTCCTTTCCCCTTCTGTGAGGCTGCCCCATGTGTATGTTGGTGCTCAGACTGACTTGGTTGGATGAAAAATTTACTGCCATAAAGTATAAAAAGAAATACCCATGAAACCAGATAACTGCCCATGTTTTTCTTGTTCTGCTTTTTCCTCACCTATTACAGAATGAACAGAGCATCTTCATCTTCACACTGCATTCAGTTCCCGAAGGGTGGATAAGCATTCGGAGCAGCTCAGATGTCAGCAACAATTTAAATATAACCTGCTCACTGACCAGCAGACTTCCAGATATATAAGATACGTAAGGATCCATTTTCAAAGTCTCATCATATAAAACTGGTTTCAAATGCAATACCAAATCTGATGGTGAGATACCAAAATGAGGATTTAACCAGAAAAGGAGCTCTTTTTACATACGGGGGGATCCAGACAGCAGAGAGGATTATCCTGAAGAGTGTTTATATTAAAAAAAAAAGTGAGGCAATAAAAAGTATAGAAGTGTAACATCTTACTGGTCCTTGGTGTGGAACTATTTAATCCACCGGCAGGCTACTTTTCAAAACTGAACTCATTATAAGAGAGCCTGCAAAAAGAGGCGCTGTTCTTTTCTGTGTAGGATTACTTCTGTGAGAGCATGCCCATTTTTGCCCAATTATGTAAAGTAAAGGTGTTTTACTGGGAGACGACACATTTACATTAACAATCCCAACTAGAGTGGCTTTTTGTGACAGCCATTTAATTTTCATTCCATAATTCCACCTACATTTCATACAGTTATTATTTAGAATTACCAATTTGTCTTTTAAGCCCCAAATACAGCTAACAGCAGATTACACTTGAATTGCTCTAACAGGTCTAACTCCCACACATAGAACATGGCAACACAGAATGGGAACCCTGGGAAGTGCGTTTCCCAGGTAGAAAACTTTAGAAAACAAAGACAGAGAAGAACCTAACACTGGCATGTGGAATAGCAGCTTTTCCCAACAGAAGGCTACTTAGCAAGAAGCCTATTGGAATGTGGTATGGGAGTAATCTACATCCCTTCAATTTCTTCTTTGTCATGGCTCTTTTTTCCTTAGCTGACTATTCACTGGCAGTGTAGAAATTCAGGGCAGCAGGATGAGCTGCACCAAAACATGCAAACTGTCCCAAGACTTTACTACTGTGTTGTTTGGGGACCATTTCTGAAGGTTCTCATCTTCAACTGTGCTTTTACATCATCGAGTTGGAGCATTTAAATTATCTACCTCCTCTTTTATGCTACTATGCCTTGCCCACTTGTAAATAAGCACATATCTTCAAATCTGCCAGCAGCTTCTGTGTCTTATTGCCTTCAAACCTCAGCTTTACTTGCTGCACGCAGAGCCCTCAGCAATAAAAATGACACTTTAGTGATGCTCTTCCTTTCCTGCTTGCAAAGGGGACACTGGTATCCACCCGCATGGGACCACTGCCATCTCTTCCTCCACTGTCCATCTTACTCCTCTAAACCTACTCGCTTGTCAACAGCTCAGAGGAAGAGGCACAGGGGAGAAATCAGAGATCCTGGCATGAACTCAGGGCCTAAGTTCCATGCATGATAGCAGAAATTTGTCCATTTTCAATGTTTCTATCACTATTTCTTTGAAAGGAACATAAGGGTACCTACTTGAATACGAGGGTTTTCTCCATTTCCTGAGAGGTACAAAAAAGCCACCTCTAGACTTTGCCCTAAGCTAAACCAAACTGTAGTTTCTATTCAATTGATTAATAAAGTTAAACTTCGCCTTTTGCAAATTTTGCAAGGTAGAACATCAAAGAGCAATGCTGCTCCTTTGCTGCATGCAAGAACATTTGTTTTCCTCACAGTTTTACTAGGTACAAAAAGAGTTCAAAGTGCACATTGGTGCAGCACTTGCACCAGGACTGGTACAGATGCAGGGAAGCATTCTGCACAATTTACAACAAAGAAAGATTCCCAAGGATTACCTGTCATGTGAGACATGAGCAGGATGACACTCAAAGCCTCACAGTTATAAGGAATGGTTCTTGAACCATAAAAAATAGATTTGAATTTTTACTTACTCACACATGCATTCACATGTTAATTGGAAGCTTTGGATAGGCTGCTTTAAAAGATGCATGTAATAAAACCTGAAGGCAAAAAGGGTGCAGAACTAATCTCAAACTATGAATTTTAGAAGCTTTTGGATTTGAGTTTACCAATATGCCCAGTATAATGAAGAGTTTTGCATATGAATAGCATTATTGGCTATGAATAGCCTGTTCCAGGCTACAACAGGGGAAAATAAATGACCTAAAGAATGTCCAGAATTGTCTTCACTGCTGCAATGATGTTAGTAAGGAGAAACATTAGAGTTTTTGAGAGTAGCTACCTGAATACAAGAGAGAGATGTCATGCACTCAAGCAGGATAAAAGCTGCAGATACTGCCCAATAGAGGTAAATATGCTCCACAAAACAGAAAAAAAGCTCATTCTCAGGCTCTTCTCAGTATTTGCCACATGCCAAGAATGGTTTGCTCTCTATTGTCCCAAACACAGACATGTCTCTTGCCATGATGAAAGCTTACGCTACATTTCACTGAAGGCAGAGCATCACTGCAAACTACAGAAATACCCCAGTGACTGATGGCTCCAACAGAGATCATCCCAGAGAGAAAGATTTCACATTTCTGTCAGGAGGACAAAAATAAGCAAATATCTGCCATTACTCACCAACAGACCTTCCCAAATACAATAAAACCTAGCACTAGTACACTGGTCACTGAAAAACAACATAGCTCATAGCTGCTTTCAGCTTTTGGGCGAGTTAAACTGCAGCAAGGTGCATATTCAAACAGGCTTGACTGTCATGTATCTAACACTTCACTCTAAATATAAGGCCCTTAAGGTCTCCTAGTGTGGGTTGAAATCACTGAAAAGAATCCAGCAGGATATTGCTTTTCCCAACTGTCCCACTCTCATGGTCAAATAAATCACACTATTGCCTTCTAGAAAAGGGGAAGCAAATAGATGAGTAGATATGAACTGAAGCCAGAGCTTGAGGGTCTGGAGGGAAGAAATCAGCTCCAACCTGCTCTTGTTGAACTTGTCAGCTTTTATCACCCCACTCTATAATGAATGATTCTATGATTCTCTGCCCATAGCAGGGGGGCTGGAACTAATTGATCTTAAGGTCCTTTCCAACCCTAACGGTTCTATGATTCTATAATTCCCTGCAGCCCAGGACCAAAGAGAGCCCAGGAGGTAGGAGCAGCAGCAGCACTGTGCCTAACAACACACTGCCAGGTAGAAGAGCCACCAACAGCTGCACAGCTCCAGCCCAAATGCTAACACAACTTCAGGAGAGCAAAGCTTAAGCAGTCATGAGAAATGAGCTTCTTGAGAACCCAAGGTATTTCCTTGATGACAGCTTTGTGTGAACCACAATAAGAAAGCATTGCCAGAAAACATTTTCCTGTGTTAAAGCTCAAAGCTCGCAACACCGTGCTTGTTCTCTAATCAAAGGTGAGAGCTTATTGCCAATGTCAAAGGTGAATGAAAAGCAAAGCTAAGCAAGTGATTTACAAAAGAAGAAAGATTGCTACAGTCCTTTCACTCTTGATTTCTGAAGTTTTCAAAGCCAAAGGGAATTTTGCTCAGAACTTTGCTAAGACCTACATCTGATCTCCCTTCTAGCACACCCCAAACCAGAAAGAGGAAGTCTGCAAGGAGACAACCATTACAACATCTGCATTTCAGTATTGTCATGCGCTGCTCTTCCAAGGAAGCCTTTCCTGGTTTTACCACAGAATTCCTGGCTACACCGAAGCACCATGTTATGCTGTAGTATTTCTGTAGCCAGCTACTGTGCTGGAGAACTCCCGTAAGATGTGAGTGTGAATAATAAGCTAAAAATCTGGAAGGAGAGATGCAAATATTGCTAGGTATTGAAACACTTTTAAGTCAGTCAATGTCTCTCTATCAAATATAACCAGCAAATGTTACACACCGGGAGAACTTCAATAAGCAAGGCTTTACTCCTTCCTGCATTACTAATACGCAATGTCAGGAAGCTAAGGGAGGGTTCTTTAGTACTTCCTTTAATCACACAACTACTAAATCTGAGGTGTGGCCACGCTAGAAGGCACTTGTCCTCATACAGATTATCTTCCTGGCAACCACTAAGACAAACTATTCACCACACTGCAGGCCAGGACTGCATTACCAGCAGCATCTGACAACTCTTGACATGTGCCGGGCTGAGGCATCCTTGCAGCTCTGTTCTTTGGTAAAGGGAATAACAAATTTGCAACCAGGTAATTTCATCCAAGTTATAAATGCTCAAAACCCCACCACCTCCTCTTGTACATGCTCAGTAGAGAGCAGTTACAGTTATTTAGTTCCTGTGCTGATGTGTTCCTCCGTACCAGATGGCTTGGTGAGATAGTCAAGCACTCCCAAACAGGACATATTTTGGCAAGTTCCTTATGGAGACTGGACACCACTGGCAGTTTGGCAGCAGCTTCATTCACTCTGAACAATGAATAAATAACACTGACAGGCTCAGCTGTTCCTCTGCTCCAGGAAACATGCTTCTGCCTTGATAAACCGGCTTAGTGAGCATAACAAACAGGCAGATCCACAGGGGCCTGGACTGGATATTTATCTATAGCCTCAGAATGTGCAGTCTTCCTCCAGTAGAAGCCATTTCCATGAATATTCCAGCAAGACACCATTACAAATAAATACTTTGGGTTCAGATCTAACTACAACTCAAAGTGAGAAACTACCTTGCAGTGCGCTTCTGTTGTACATTCCACAGGAAAATGAGGCATCCGTTTTGCAGATGAAATGGTGCATATCAAGATTTATATTAAGCCTGCAAAACATTCTGGGTAAAGGTGCCTAACAGCTAAAGTTGGAGAGCACGTAAAGGTAAAGTAGGACAGAAAACTGAACTGTCAAAAAGTCAGTGTTCTATAATTTTTCAGCAGAAAAAGAAAACAATCCCTGATATTTTTCTATGTCAGGGGAAAAAAATGACTATTCATGTAAATAGCTGTTGAAAATAGTCAGGAATCATGAAAGAGAAAGGAATTTGGTTCAACAAAGCCACCTATTTTGCAGGTTTCCTGCATGCCTCCATCTGCAGTCTTCTCTCAGATGTTTTTCTTTTCATCTTTAAACTGAGAACATCCACCTCTTTCCAGTCCTCTGCCACACAGTTATATACACTGCTCTGCATTCAACAGAGGCCACAGGGGACTCGGTAAATGATCTTTCTGGATTCTTTAGCATATCAGGAGTAGGAAGAGAAGTACTCAAAAAGAATAGATTTTTTAATCATCAGGCTGCAGAGCTTCATGAACTTCCTGTGAAGTGACAGTGACCTTTTCTGTTACATTTAACTGAAGTTAGATCTGGCCTTCACTGAACACCTGCAAAAGTCAGCCCCAGCTGGTTCCTAAACATCAATGAAAGGGTCTTCCTTGCTGAAAGACATACCTTCAGATAAGAGAGGCCCAAACAACAGCCCCCTGCCACAAACCCAACAGGCTGAGCTTGTTAAGAGCCTCTGACTCACACAGCAGTTAAAACTCAGCATTGTTACTGCCAGAGTTTGTTAAACGTTGATTGCCTGGCAATTTAATTCTTGCTTACATGTTATCCACTAAGAGAGCATAATTATAACAAATACATTTGCATCTTATTGTTTCATATATGTTTGTGAGTCTTCAACAAGCTGAAACATCTTAAAGCCAAACAGACTAGTTTTATACAGGCTAACTGCAATGACTCACAAGAGTTACCTCTGATTCCATCCTAGGAGATAGACTCAGCACAGATCCCAAACTGTCCCATATGAAGAATGCATGGGTGCTGCTGCAGGAACATCCTCCGTCACAACCCTGCTGTTTGTTGCCATCACCTTGTCTCTTTCATGCATAAGAAACTGCCTTTTCATAACTCATTTTTGGGGATAGCATGGAACATACTCAAGAAACAAGAAGAGACAAAGCAAGAACAACAAATGATGGAACATTTTAAGTCTTACTATTGCCAGTATTTCATATTAATTGTTTTCAGTTAATACCGCTATAATCGCCAAATCAAAAAGGCATCAATCATAACCACACTGCACTCCCAGCTAGCCACTCACCAGGATACAGAATGACACCATGGCTCATAGATGTTGTGCAATGTTCAGACTGGAGAAGACAGCTCCTGCCACGCTGCCAAAACCCTCTCATTCTGTTATGAACGCAGTTACTCCCGGGGGGTCACTCATCCAAGTGAGAAAGGTGGAAGCTCAGACTTTCTTCCCTGTGCAATGACAGTGAGCCCTGCCAGAGACACCTGGTGCTTGAGGACACTGTCCCAGCCCAGCAGTGCTGGTGAAGGATGGAGCAGGATAAGGGCAGGCATCCAGCAGACTTGTCAGATGTTGGAGGAGAGAACAGAAATAGCTGGTTCTCTAGGACAAAGAAAGGTCTGCAGTATCAGAAAGCAGTTTCCCTGATGTGTACATAAATACACACATACGTACACAGCCACAAAAGCATTTCACCTTCGAAGAACACAGAAACTGGATTTTCATTTCTAAGCTGAATTCTAAAGCAAACCACATTTCCTTGACATACAGCAAATGTCAGTGAGCATTTTCAGCCTCAAAGAACTAAATTTGGGAAGCTTACAGTTCTTCATTACAATTTTTATTCTCCACCCTTCCAGCTTCACCTTCAAAATAACTTCTGAGCTTTGTGACAGGTAAAAACACCCTTCTTTTAAAAGGAGTTACACCCTCCTGCTAAGGAAGCAGCCCTGAAATGGGTCCTTTGGCTCATTTCTTTGTGCAACAGCACTCCTGACATAAAAATAATTCAACTACATATGACTGAGATGCTTACGATTACTGGATCCAGTTAAAAGAATATGAGACCCTGGTAGCATAGAATTCTCCATGCAGTGGGGCATCACTTTCCTCTTCTGTTACTATCTGAAACTATAACAGACTCTGATAAAATTAAGAGAAAATGAGACCTCCAAGCAAAATCTGGAAAAGTGACAGAGAGGGAAGGAAAAACCCAAGCAACCAACTGAGCCTGAAACAAAGAAACAGTCCAGTGGAACTAATTCAAGCTCCTAAATACACAACAATCACTACTGGCATTTCAAACTCCTGCAAAATCAAACAGGGCCCTTGTATCTGCAAAGAAGGAGATGTTCTCAAGCACAATGGAGCCACATATGAAACAGTGAGTTTTCTCAACTGTTGCCCTGAAGGCCTGAACACTATTCAAGTAAACCAGGATGAGAGGGCAAGCTATTAACCTCAAGTTTGCAAGTCTGAAGAATACTTCATTCTGAAATACACCTGGTTAGGATACAGGAATATTACACATGCCTGCAGAAGGAAAGGGAGCCCACTGAAACATTCCAATTTCCCTTAAATTAATGAGCCAAAACAGGACTGTGATTCTTTGGCAGCTTTTCTTGTTAAACAGTGACTGTGCTCGAAGAAGAGCCTGCTGACAAATACAGGCCCACCAACAAGGCAGGTTGTGCCTTCAGAAAAATCATACTGTGCTGAAGAAAAAAGTTCAGTTCATTCAGGCTTGATTTCACAGGTCAAAAGGCAAGAGAAATGCAAAAAAGCACTGCATAAGGTACAGCAGAAGTACAACCCCAAATAATCTCCAGCATCAAAAAACCACTGCGCTAAATCTACAAAAAGAACCACTAAGCAGAATGGAGCCCACCAGCGGCAGAGGCCAAGGAGACCAGCACAGAGGCAGAGGGAGCAGAGCGAGGCAGGCAGAGGGCCTGCCACCAGCGGTCTGTGACCATGTGTCATGGGTTCAGCAGTAGCAGTCATTTTTCCCCTTCTTGGTAGCTGGTGCAGCACTGTGTTTTTCACTT
>JANRGW010039809.1:0-18107 GCA_024733675.1 Psilopsiagon aymara
AGAAAGTTGAGGCTGTTCAGCCTGGAGAAGAGAAGGCTGCGTGGAGACCTCATAGCAGCCTTCCAGTATCTGAAGGGCGGCTATAAGATGCTGGGGAGCGACTCTTCATTAGGGACTGTAGTGATAGGACAAAGGGTAACGGGTTCAGACTTAAACAGGGGAAGTTTAGGTTAGATATAAGGAAGAAATTCTATGCTGTAAGGGTGGTGAGGCCCTGGAATGGGTTGCCCAGGGAAGTTGTGAATGCTCCATCTCTGTCGGTGCTCAAGGCTGGGTTGGACAGAGCCTTGGATGGCATGGTTTAGTGTGAGTTGTCCCTGCCCATGGCAGGGGGGTTGGAACTAGATGATCTTAAGATCCTTTCCAACCCTAACTATTATATGATTTTATGAGAACTCCATGGTAAATTTGAGGTAGCTCAAGTTTGGGGAATATGGCAATCCCTCAATGAAGCTTCGTAAAGGGTTCATTATAAAATAACCTTTATTGTGGTGAAAGACCAACTTGGTTAAACCTTTACTGGCGTCAAGTGCCTTTTCAGTGGAACTACTTCATGTGGGGTTATTTTGGACAGCAGTTTGTCACGTTCTTTCAAATACTGATGGGTAGGACTGGAGAAAGTGCACGCTATTATCCATCCTGTTTGCAGCAGAAGCCAAGGGTGATGTTTTTCTTGCAATTTAGTGCCTTTCTCTTTGAGGAAGTATGTTGTTTTCCCTGGGGCCTACAGACATTTAGTAGAAAAATGATGCTGTTTCTAGTGGCTGGGTATTCAATGGAAAATGTTAACTGCGACTCCCTTTGTTTGCCTATCATTAGTAGTTTATATAACGTTAGGAAAAAAAAAAGCCTCTTGCTCAATCTATAGATTACAATAAATATTGAGGTAGTTTTCCAGTTTGTGAAATAAGAATGCATGTGTTGAAATTTACATATTTCTGTATTTGAATTTACTAAACTTTCAGTAAGCCTAGTTTAAAGTGAATTATTCTTCAGGTTCACATATTAAAAAAGGTTTTTAAACTTTTTATGTCATGACAAGTGGTTATTTTTTTTTTATATAGCTTCTAGTTGCTTATGTTTGTTTCAAATTCTTATTTACCAACTATCTGTTATGAAAACTTCTAATATTTAAAATACACTGTTTCTCAGTTCTATCTATAATTCTTTCATTTTATGACTCATGCTTAAAATATTTCTCCAGAATTTGAAATGACTGTATTTTATGTGATAACTAGAAAATCTGATGATTCCTATAAGAGATGGCTTTTTCAGCTCTAAGTATAAACCTGTTGACTATAGACATCTACATGAACTTGCTGCAATAGAAAAAATGGCATCTGAAAAAATTCAATTAAAGGTATGGGTTTTATATTATTTGTAATGTGAGTGACTTTAAAATTAAATAATAGTGTTTCTTTTCACTGCCCAAAGGAATCTGAGAATGAATAGGGGTAATAAATTGCTATAACAGTGTTCAGCAAAAAGGGGGCAAAGGATGGGGATTTTATCACAGTGTTATTGTGATTTTGACATATTAATGGCAAAGTCTGGGAATTCTTTGAATGAAAGGTGCAAAATATGTGTGGATTTGGTGTATTGAAAAGGCAGGAAAAAATTGTATTTGAGTGCTTTGAGGAAAATCATCCAAACTTCTTATGACAGCTACTCAAAATACTGGGGTTAATGAAGAATTTATAGGAATAAATGGGAACAGGAAGTTGATCCAGAAAGAAACAAAATTAGATGAAGTGAGGATTCTGAAAAGTCAAGCTGAGGCAGATCTTGAAAGAAAATTGAAAGGATTTTATAGCTATAGAATTGTAACTGTAGAGCTAGACAGATAGAAAGGTATAAATAGCTGCTACATGACCCAAGTGGTAAGAACATAGCTTATTTAATGCTAGTAAAGTTTGATGAAAACTTTACTTTATTAAGAATTATGATTATGTATGGATGAAGAAGGGTCAGTAGCAGAACTGGAGAAGCAGCAAAAGTCAGGGCTGTCAAACTGGAAAGAAGACTTCAGAACCAGATTTTCACCGTCCACTAATGCAATTTCACATATTTGTATTTTTTGTAATTCTGATCTTAGAGGCATTTAATAAGTCCATGCAACAATGGGTGGTACCATATGAGTTGAAAATAGCAAAGCAAATTAGTATATTAAGATTTTGGAAGCACTTTTGGCAGTGATACACCCAAAGTCCTCAGTGACGTGCAGGTTAGAATACAAGGTGAAGAGAAGGATTTGTAAACACAAGAAAGAAAATGGAAAGTAGGACCCATCTGTAAATATGGGAGAGGACAGGGTGAACACTGCTAGCTCTCCAGACAGCCTCACTTCATCCTTTACATTAGGCATATGCCAGACATTATGACAGAGATGTACCTTTGCAGAAACGAGAACCAAATATTAGAGAAAATGTAAAGAGAGAATTAGAAAGATTAAGATACAGCTCAGACACAGCTAACTAGAATACTGCATGTGACCAACCTTTGTGATTATTGTTCATCTCCTCCATGTCTCTCCAAATAATAAAGGAAAAAAAAATGCATAAGAAAACCTAAAGTTCTAAAAGAAAAAAAAAAAAGTCCTTTTATGTCTAAATCATATTTAGAAGTTCTTTGAACTGAAGTAGTTAAACAAAATACTTTGGTTAGCAACTTAACCATATGCTTTATTTTTGCTGTTGTTCTGCTGCTCTTTCTTAAATCCTTGTGAATGGAATATATACAGTACCAACAAGCATAATTTACTAGCTTATACTACTATCCTGAAGGCCTTGCAACAAAAAAGGGTGTTGCTTGTGCAGCTCCTCTCTCTGTATTTAAAATAGAAAAGCGTGACAGTGAATGAGAGGAAAAAAATACATACTTTCTTTATAGTATTGCTTCCTTTAATGCATGCGAGTATAAATATGTCAAAAATGCTGGCAGATAGTTCTTCATGTATTGGCAGTACAAAATTCTACTGAATTCATTCAAGCTTTAAACTAACTTTTCATCACCTGTCTTTTGGTATTTTACCTTTTCAAGTGTTTTCCAACTGAGTAGATAGTAAAATATATATGCTGAAAGCTCCACAGAGAATAAAATGTGTTCCAGCTACTGCTTTTTTGTTGCTGATTCAGGCTATCCAAATTTCAAAGTGCTGAAGTTACTCCTTCAGTGAGTTAGAACCAAAGAAGTAAATGGTAAATCAATTGCCGGTCATTTAAGAAAGAAAAATACAGCACACACATGAAAAAGCTAATATTGGCAGTTAGGCATACAATGTCATTGTTGGCATTGTAAAATAATTTCAAGAGCGTACTACACGTTATGTACAGAACTAGTTTACTTTTCACGTAAGTTTTAGAATTTATTTGAAGGTATATGTATTTTCAGATTACTTCAAATACAGTATTCTGTTTGCTGAAGTCTGGTTTTAAGCATCTAATGGTTATCAAGAGAAAGCTATAAGTAACATGAAAATACACAAGCAATAAAAATAAGGAGACATTATCTTTGATTCACAAGCATAGTAACGTACCAATGGAAAGTATAAAACGTGTGCTTTAAAAGTTGATTATAGTACAATCACATATGCAGCTTCCTATAAACACCTTGTTTCTCATTCAGAGTCACATCGTGTCTGTAGCATCTATTGCAACTTCTTACCTGAGTAATACCCACTAAAGCAGGCTTGCTGCAGAACCACATTCTGGTTGTGGTTCTCCATGTGACTATATAGAAAACACTTATATTAAACCAGATATAGTACTCGGATTCAAGAGGTGTAAATGTTTCTAGTTTCAAAATTTGAAGTATTTTGTTTTGAAGTTAAGATTTTAGCTTTGCTGGTGGGTGAATGAGGGGCTCTGACTGAAGAAGTGATGGGATTCTTGCTTACCTGTGCATGAGTCCTGCAAGGAAAAGTTCAGTGAACTTTCTCTTTGAGAAGCAAGCTGGTGTCACTTGCCCAGGGAGAACACGCTTGTAGCAGGTTTGCTCTCCCTGTTTTTATGCATGTGGATGCAGAGAGAGTAACAGTGTTTTTTTCCAACTTTCACGAAGCAGGAAAGTTGACTAATAGCATATTGCTCCTAAGCCAAGTGGAAAACCAGCATTTTTTACCTGAAACTTTAATTCTTTCCTGAACTGGATGTGGAGTGACATCTTTATTCATTTCTTCCTGTTATGAGCTAGGGCAACCTTTTCCACTGTTTTTTTTTTTTTTTTTCCTGGTCTTGCTATCATTCTGCAGTAGAATAATGTATCAGCATGAAGTATGGTCTGGGGAAGGAAAAAAAAAGGGTGTGTGTGAACTGTGGGAGCTTCTGGAATCAGAAGGGTGTTTGCAATCAGAAGAAGTTGGCTGGGGCAAGGATGAGGTTAGGTGTAATGGAGGAAGATGGTGGCAAAAAGAGAAGGAGCAGGAAAGAAGCCAGTTCTGAACTGAAATGCTGCTTTGTCCCATTGAGAGGCCAGAAGGCAGTTGTGATGGTAGGAGGGTGACAGAAAACTGCCTTGTCTCAGGGGCTTCTGGCAACCATAGACTTCTGATCCTTTTTCCTTCACTGTTGGTTGGCTAGAGTCTCCTGGCTGCCACTTCATCAGCCTTTCCCTGACTGCTTTTCCTCTAGTTTAAGCAGTAACTCCATCTATCTCAAAAGCATGTATTTTTGTTTTATCTGAAGTTTGAAGCAATGTTTTGTGAAGCCCTTAGGAAGTTTCAGAGCCTCTTTAATTGGACAGATTTTGGAAAAGCACTCTTTTTTAGTAACCAATTTTTGGTTGGTTTTCTTTTTTTTCCCAAAGACACACTTTCCCTTTTTCATCTTCCCACCTTTAAGAAAGTGTATTTTTCTTTCTCTTGCACATATTTCCCCCATTCACCTCCTTGGTAATGGGGATGGGAAAGAAAAGGGGGGAAAAAAAGGGAAAGAAAAAGGAAAAAAAGGGAAAGAAGAAAATGGACTCCATTTTTTTTCCACTTTCTCCTCTCATTTAATCATGATTTAAATGGATTTTTTCCCCCCATGAAAATTGGGTACATTTGAACCTGTTGTTCTTTAGAAAAAAAAAGTTTTGAAAAAAACTGTAAGGTTCACCATTCTGTAGTTAAAAGTTTCCATGTGAAGGCATTTAATAAAGCTGTTGAGCAGATTCAGATACTTACAAGCTTTAATTTTTCCTGCAGATTAAAAAGACAGAACAATTTTCAAAAAATAACAAAGAGCAAATGCTGCTGAAACAGCATCGGCAAGTGTGGTGGCAAGAGCATAAAAGACTGAGTGAGAACAGGTAAAAGCTGAGGGATAATTAGCCGTTATTAAACAAATACTTCCGTAGAAAGAGATTCTGATGTGGTATACTTGACTCGAAGGACATTAAGAGGAAAATATTAAAATATCTGAACTGAAGATAGTTTTTGTGCAGGACATGCAAGTTTGTGATCTGCATTGGAAGGGACCTGAGTTTTTGTGCAGGACATGCGAGTTTGTGATCTGCATTGGAAGGGATAATAGACATTAAGAGAACACAGAAAGGGAAGGGAGAATAGAGTGGATGTTTTTCTACGTGTACCTCTTCATGATGATCTGAGCGGTTTAGTTGTTCTATCAACATCTCAAGAGCATGTATTTGTAGGAGTATCAGAAGTTTTCATAGAATCATAGAATAGTTAGGGTTGGAAAGGACCTTAAGATCATCTAGTTCCAACCCCCTGCCATGGGCAGGGACACTTTTTAATTCCTTCAGAGTCCGTCTCTACAAGTACATATCGAGTTCATGCTTAGAACAGGGAATGTTAATGTTCTTGTCTATTAGCTTGTGTTTTGTTTATACATACAGCAGATCAATGAGAGCATTTGTTGCTCAAAGGGGTGTGGCTTCCATACCACCCAAGACAATGTCCAGGTTCTGCACTTCCTACCTTCCCAGGCAACAAACCCCTCTTTTTACATACTTATTAGAGTATTTGAGGCTTAGCATTCTTGAAAACATAATGCGTAAGAAATTGAAACTTCTGTAAAACTCATATTCATACCTTCCAGGCAAAAAGCAGAAGCAGAAATAAAGGCTTTTCTTGAGGAAGAAAGCCATAAGCACAATTTTTTTCTGGATATGAAGGACTTGGGTAAGAACCTTTTATTTGTTTCTTGATTATTTATTAGAACCAAATTATCTTGATTATTTGAGTTTTTAAATAGCTGTCTTGACAGGTTTAGATTTAAAAAGCACAGTGCTGTGTGGTATCTTGTGTGTTTGAGAAAGCCTTATGTTTTATTTGGATATAGAGCGTAAATTATCAGAGGAGCGGGATACATTCCAAACAAATACTATAGCTCCTATCTGGCAGCTAAAAGAGAATTTGAAATTATGGCTGAATGAAATGCAGTGTTACCTCTCAGAAGAATCTTGCCTGAAATTTAAGATCAATCCAGTTGAGATGTTACAACAGGTTGGTATTTTAACTTTATTTTTACAATTTATTATCACTGTATTTTTACCATTTTTGTTTATTTTTATGTGCTACTTTGAAATTATAACTCAGATTCAGAGTATCCCATAACCTCTTTACCTGCCATAGTATAAATCTGCTTCACTAAAATCTGTAAGAGCATAGCATTGTAGAATTAGAAATCAGGCTTTGTTTCAAAATAAGAAATATCATATTAAAACCAGATGAAGAAGTAACAGTAATTTATTTCGTGAAATAGATCAAATTTGTGAAGAAGCAACAGAAAGCAATTTTGGAATTCCTTATGCTTGAAAGTTTGGCTTTGGAAAGAGAGATGGAAGACTATAAAACAAAAGTAAGCTTTTCCTTGTAAGTTTGGTTAGCAGTTTTTTGAGGGAGAAAATAAAATGCAGAATAGTCTGCTCAGTAGCATTTTTCATCTCAGGTATTAGCGCATTCTTTTGAAGAGAAAAATGAACTTTTCCTTGAAGTTCCTTCAGCACTACTGTCTTTGGAATGCCCCTACCCTGATTTGAAGACCTTCCTTATCAATGAATGCCGAAAGCTTGCAAGCGGGTACTCGTCTAAGCTTCAAGAGATTGATCAACAGCTAGAAGTTTTATGTAGGTAATGACATGTGTTTCTGAATTTCTTCTTTTGGGTATAAAATAAGTAACTATAATGTGTTTTATAATCTGTAGATCCTGCAGTTGCCTTTACCAGTAGAGTTGGTTCTGTTTTATGCAGAGCAGAGAATAGTTGATGCACTGCCTGGCAATCTGGGGTTAGATAGTCATTTACTGTTTACACAGCTGAGAGAATTGAGGCCATCCTTTCAAAAGCTCTCATCTGAAATAGTAAGTGAAATGTTTTGTGGATTAAAGAGCCAACAATCTGGTGTACATCAAATATCCTCTTTAAATGCTTTTGTGTGAATAGAAATGATCCTTTCTTTATGGTAACCACACTATCAAATTTATGCCAGAAAAGTACAGTCTTTGAGAGACATCTAGAATGTATTTTGTCTATAAAGCAGATACATAGGTCCAATCTGTTAACAAATTTTGGGTTGCTGTGGTAATTCTCATCACAAAGAAATGTAAAAAATATATGTAGCTCTGATTCAGATAAACTGAAAGAAGGAGATTTTTCTGTAAACAAAAAAGTTTATAGAAAGAACATAAATTTAATGATCTAGAAATGTAACATAGCCGTATATTAGTAGTAAAAGCTTAGCTTTTCTGCTGAGGCTAACTTGAGTTCAGAGGATACTGATTTGCAGATATTGGACCATCCTTAACTTCTTTTTGCCATCTCTTGATATTCCTCTGGCTTAAAAAGGAATCGGGTTTTAAGAAGACTGAGAATAAGGTCAAAATTGTTTGAATCCTTGGCAAAAGAAACTGGGGAGAGCAGGGAAGTTCCTAAGTTTCTTTGGTAAAACAATCACACATTGCTTCTAAATCTCCCTCTTTATATAGATATGCTTACAGTGCAGCACTTAAATCTTCTGCTAGTGCTGCTGAGTTTGGGAGCGCTGAAACAGGTTTAAAAAGTTGGGTCCCATAGGAAGTGATGATATACTCCACTGATTTTTTTGATAAATTGTGCAGGTATTCTGTAGGTTCTTCTGTTATCTGAAGCATGTGTATTATTACTTGTAACATCCTAGCTATTATCATACGATACATACTAGGAATTGTTCTGTTCTTTCCCATATTTTTGTTAAGCAGCAAGTGGCAAATTTATGGCAGTTGCTTTGCTGCTGTCTGTTTTATTTTGTTACGGTTCCTCTTTTGGAAGAAGTTTCAAAAACCTCTGTGAGAAAATATGTAACAAATACTAAATCATTAAATATGTACAAGTCTTTTTCGTGGCTTTAATTAAAATTGTGTTAAAGTTTGAGCAACACAATTTTGGTGAAACTTTATAAATTTACATCTCCTGATCACAGCATGTGTGCTACTGAATAATAGATGGTCATCAATGTAGGCAGCGGAATCTATGAATATGGTTAAAAAATCTACCATGGTATTTTCATTGATCATGTGCCAGGTTTGAATTTAAGTGTTGAGCTAGCTTATTTTGCACTGATAATTAACATCGAAACTTAAAAGATAAAATACCATATTTGGAAGAGAAAGAAATTCAGTTGGCATAAAAACATGTGCAGTGGTACTTTGAAGGAATTAATTTATGGTAGCTAGTTGGAGAAAAATGAAATTGCTGTAGCTGGAAAAGATGCTGGTGGTAGTGGCAGCGGCAGCAGTCTGCTGGTGGGATGGAAGGGTAGGTTGCATAGGACAATTTACTCAATTTGTATCAGCCTGTGCCTGTATTGTTAGCTGGGAATGTATGAAATCATAAATGAACCATCAGTAATTATCTTAGTATTATATTTAGACCTAGGTCTTGTTCTTTTTTTTGTTTGCCTTCTGGTTTTCAAGTCTTTAATGTATTGCCCATTTATGGTTCTATGATTTTATCCACATTAAAAATGTGTCTTCAATAAAAAAAGCAAGACTTGGTTTTTGTGGAATTGCTTACTTCCAAGATCTGGGTTTCACAAAAGACACAACACTCTCTGTCACTTCTTACATTTATATTGGCAACTTGCATGAAAATATTCTATGAGATTACACAAGATACAGCCTTGTGATATAAGTATTCTGTAATTCATCAAGCTAACTTTGATCCAACTAACACGGATAATACTGTCAAAATGGAGTGACAGGTTTTTGATCTTGGCATGTACTCTGCTGATTAACACAGCCTTAATGAAGCCTTTGCTATTGTTGACAGTGTTCTATGGCCAAAGATACCAACCGTTCTGCTATAATTTTTTCTCATGTTTGTAATTTGAGAAGTTGCTCCGCAGACCAATATAATTCTATAACTAGTTATTTCCTCTGAGGATCATTTTTCTGTAGTTGTTCCTTCTCTCATCATATGGTTTAATGTACAGCAAAGAAACCTTAAGTTAATGCTAGTCTGGCATTACACATCTCATTGTTTAACTGTTCAGACTGTCTGGAACAGAAAATTTAGAAAACGTGCATGGAATTTCCAAAGAAGTAAAAACAGAATAAGCTCCTATTCTGGTCTGCTATACTCTGTGTGCTTTTCAGTCCTACTAGAATGATTATCACAGTGTTTATTGTTTTTGCAAACTGAAGAATTTAGTGGTTTTGGTTTGTTTGGGGTTTTTTTTAAGCATAATATAGGATTATAATGCTTTATAATCTAAATTCACTTCTTTTACTGCTGCTAAACCACAATTTTTTGTGTTTGGGAAACACCCAAGTCCTGACTTATCCCACAAATTGTGCACTTGGAATTGATACATTTGTTATAGCTGAATATTCCTTAAGCACTTGATTATATTTTTGCCACAGTCTCCAAGGGTGTCCTAATTATTTAAATAACTGAAGGATTACTGTAGTAGTGCATATTCACCCCTGCATCTTCTGTAACACCATTTCAAGTGAATGGGATATTAGGACTAAGTCAAGTAACTTTAGTACCTCTGTTCAGGTCTATTAGCATAATGTTTATCAGTCAGCAATGCCATAATTAATAGCAGGGAGTTAACATCTCACTTGGTGGTATGTTGCAGTCTGTGTCTCCAAATTCAACAAGATAGCAGTGCATTAAGTATGTGTTGCTGTTGTGAAGTATATATGGGGGTTATACAGTGCAGAGGGTAGCTTCTCCTCAGAGTTGTTTGTATTCTTCAGAATGTGTAAAGCCATGGATTAATGGCAGATAAATCTGTTTCAATAAAAGCAGCTGCCTTAGGGTTGTTGATTATAGGACAATTGCTGTGTTTTAGTTCTGAAACAAAATCAAGATTGTACTGTTTTCTAGTACAATAATACATACAAGAAAAGCAAACACTGCATTTAAAATTTGGGTCATGCATTAAGCCTTGTAAAATCTGTCAGTATCTTGACACTGAAGAAGCCTGGTATTACCTTAAATATTAATGTAAAATGTGTTGGCACTTTTCAAACTCATTTTAGATGAGATCTTCCTTTCTGGAATTTTACAAAAGTTTAAGTGAGGTGACATCTTCAGTTCAATCCGACAGGATATTTTGGAATTTCCATGCATTTAACAGTCACAAATACATTGGGCTGGATTATGCTTCTGGTTTTTTGTCTATGAACAGCTGACAAAATCTCAGCACAGCTGACAAATTTTGGCACAGCTGACAAACCAAGGCATTGGCAGTCTGTCCTTACTTACAATGAACTACTTGTAGCTCTAGCTCTAGCTGATTGCTCCCCAGAGTATTATCCACAAACTTTAATTTCTCCATCTCATTCCTGTATAGAGATTCATTGTTAGCTGGCCATTACAGGAATGTACAAGTAAGAGGGAGACTTGAAAGATGTGAGAGATACAGGAGGCAGAAACCAGTGCAGCAGCTGGTGCCTCTGCCTTTGTGTGCTGGAGGCAAAGGAGATCACCAGCCTGCCCTTCACATCTCCTCTGGTTTTCCCTGCTTTCAAGACCATTGTGTAATGTTTCCTGACCAAGATGTATCTTCCTCTGCCTTACTCTTCTTGTAGGTGGAAACCCTTTATTTGTTCACAAACTTGCATGGTCAGAAATATCTAAGATTATTAAGAAAGAGAATCTCAGCTTTTAAAACTGTCTTACTACCGTCACTAAAATGATGTGTTCAGATGGCACCATATGGAGGTGTATCAGAAGTTACAGAAGAAGATTACTTATTTGTTTCAGAAATTACAAGAGGTAGTTCAGAATCCAACCCATGAACTAGTAAACACTTTCTCAGGATGGCTGGTACTCGCTCTGAGTAAAGGCTACCAGGGTATCATGGTGGTTCTTCTAATAAATAAGTAAAATGTTTGGGTTGGAAAGACAAGAATGCTAGGTGTTATCTTGAGAAAAATATATTTTTAACTAGCTCATCATCAGTAGCAGCAGTTGCAGTGAAAGAGATTTAATCATAGCGAAGAATAATTAATTTGTTCATTAAAGTTGTTCTTCAGAAAGACCATACCTCAGAGTATCAAATTATAACGCAGAGATTCTAAAATTAATAAATGAACTGATTTCATGGAGAAGGTCCTTCTAGAGAAAAGGGAGAAGTTTAAAACATTAATTTCTGAGGATCAGTTGTGAGAAATTTTTCCTAGAGGAAGTAAATGTTGTAAAAATAGCACTTGTTTCATTACCACCTCTGACAAAGCTCAGGGACTCTTCTCTTTGGAAAACTTTGTCTGTTCTTCAAGACCTTGAGTTGAAGGTTTTAAGATATTAGAGCAACTGTCTGTCTTTGAAGGATTCCTTATCCCCATTTCGCTTTCCAGTGTGCTATTTCTTCTTCAGACTTAGTATGTGAAAAGTCCTCAGCTCAGACATCTATATTCGTTGTCTGAGAAATTTAAGCAATCACCTATAAAGAAACACTTTCATTGCTACTCTGCTTTTGCTAACAAACATAAATTCACTTTTTATGTTGTCTCTAACATTTGCTTGGTAGTTGTCACTGCCAATGAACTTTTTAGAGGAGCTAGATCTTTTCTGTAGGCCCTTTCAAAGCCAAGCCAATTTGTTTTCATGGTGGCTGGATTTAATAACAAACAGCTGGGTCCTAGAAATAGTTGTCAGTTATTTCTCACAGTTCATAAGAAGAGAAAGGAAAATAGGTGGGAATACAAATGAGATATATCTCATGTAAGCTTGTAGAGGGAAAGCTGTCTCTTTGCACAGCTTTATGAATTTCACCCTACTACTGAGTCTCCAGATCGTGATTATTGCTGTAGTATTTACAGTCCTAAATCTGTAGCTGCACAGGTGATGGGAAGCTTTTCTGTATGAGCTTGCACTGCTGTACCGCCATACATCACCATACAGCAAGTGTTTGAAATCTTGTGTAAATGGGGAAGTTAGTAGCCTGCAAGATGAGGTATGACTTAGGAATGCTTCATACTCCTCAGTCGCTGCCCCAAGTGGGCTGTCAGTTGGCTGGCTGGCATTCTTTTCATGAAAAGTTAGGTTTCTGTTAAATTCTGGGTTTTTTATCGGCTACATTTTGTGATTCTGTGATTCTATAAATTACTCTAGGGCTGTCAACAAATGCTGATTGTGAGCCTTTGACTCATGTGGAAAGGCAAAGACTGAAGTGTCAGCGTAGGATCTCTATCCTGTGACATAATACTGCTGCCTGTGGGATTTTAAGTCTCATTAAAGTTAATTTTTGATGTGTTACTTTCATTTTACTCCATTGCTAACCAGATAAGCTACTCAAAAGCACTACCACAGGAGGCCAGACAAGAGTTAGAGCTTTTTATCTTTCTGCAAAAAACCCTTTAATGATTGGACTCTGTCTGTACACAGTAAAAATGTTATTGCTGTGAGGTTTCTGTTTTGCTGTTTGTAGTACTAATGGCTGGGACAATATTATTAGAGCCAATTGACACAGGTGGGATGTGTTTTCTCCTTACCTGAACACCTTCACTGTGATGCTGTCTGCATAAAAGATGAGTAACTTTAAACTTTTATTCAGAGAAAAAGAAAATAGAGAAAAATACACATAGAATGCAAGCAGCAAGGTGTTCATTACTAGGGAATAGTGATTTTAATATTCCCTTATATTTGGTTATTGTTAAGTTACCACCATCCTCATCCTGGAATAATGATTCTGTTCTGACATGTTTCAGTGAGCTAAGAATCATTTTTGTTTCATGAAAGTCATGGGATGAAGAACTGAAGTGGGGAGGAAGGAATCTCTGATCACTAGGTGTCTCCAGAAAGATGGTGAAAGTTAAATCCCCCTTAATACTATAAGGGTAAAAATAAGGCCCATGAGTTTGTGTGAAGCAAACTGTAAAATAAATGCCTTCAGTTAGGTGAAGATAAGTGGACCTCTGTCCAGATATGTGCCAACTTCCTGGCAAAGCATGCAACAGCAGAAAGTGGCAGTGGAGCCAGTGGAGAGTAGAAAAGGTGAAAAGCTTGTCACTGAGAGATTGGGTTCCCTTGCCTGACAGGGTATTATTTCAAAAACGGTTTGTTGAAATAGGATATTGTGTCTTTGCATTCTTGAGGTATGTCTGCAAGTGAAGCTTTCCATTTCTCAAAACTAACACGTCTAGGGATATTTTCTTCTTTCCTCCTTTGGTGTCCCAGAATATTGTACAATATAATATATTTTCGGTTTACTGTACAGTGTTTTTTTAAAGAAAAGTTGTATTAAACATAAAATATTTTTTAGTACCTGTGTTTACTGTTCTCTCTTTAGAGATAAAGCTAGATTGTATAATAAAATCTAGTTTGATATTAATTACATATGAGCATCTCACCAGAAATCCTCTTTTTTTAAAAAAATACCTGGTATTTCTGCCTGCATAAGGATGTTGTTCTAACATCTTAACAAATGCAGTGCTATTAAATACTTGGACACCATTGATGGCTCAGGAAGTCAAGAGCTGGAAACAGTTGGAGGCTGCAGGAATTTGGTGGGGGGTAGAGTCAAATGATTGCCTTTTAATTTTCTCTAGGCTTTTAGTCACAGAGACCTTTTGGTCTGACTCAGTCTTGCTGCTCATACATTAATGCTGACAGTAAAAGCCTGACATTAATCCCTTCAAGGCCAAGAGTTCAGGTTGAGGCTAAATTCTAATCTACTAAATCCAAACCTGTGGTACCCTGTTTTTATTTTATATTTTTTCTTGCTACTCTGGTTTTCTGAAAGAAATAAACTAATACTGATTACTACACCTCCTATTTTTTAAAAAATGTGTATCTTATACCTTGCTGATGAGTTTATGGCTGTCAGAAGTTTGTTTCTAAGCTAGTTCATTTAGCTGCACGCAGGTATTTTAACTTCGTTCTGATCTTTTATTTAGAGCTCAGGGGTAGGGACTGCTAATCTTCCTGCTTTTCACACACACTGTATTTTATGTGTGGTATGATTGTTCATTAATATAATGTTGAGAAGCACTGTATCATTCCCTAATAGAAAGCCAAGTTAGAAAAGGAACAATTCAGTCAAATGATGGCACAATAAATGGTCACATTAGAAAAGAAATACAGGTTTGCTTTCCTTCATAGAAGTAAGTCTAAATTTCTCCGTTTTGATCCAGCATCCAGTTTACAGGTTCAGGATTGTTAGCCCACTGAAAGGTTAGGCTTTGGAGGTAAACTAGACCAACTCCTCCTTTTCAAGTATTAAATTCTACTGGGGCTGATTGTTTTGCATTTCTGTAGGAACACTGGATGGAATGAAGAAGATCAGTGGATTTTCCAGGCTGTTATCAATCAGTATCCAAGTGATCTTCAGAAGAGGACAAAATTGTGCCTCGATGTGCTGCGGAGATATCTTCCTCACAAATCTAGGCATGATCTGGTAAGTGTTGTTTTAAGTAGTAGATCAATTATATAAATTCTTACATAAACCATGTAGTGAACATTTGTATTAAAGCATGTTTATAAAAGTTTTTATTTAAAAATTTCTTTATTATAAACTGTATTCTACACAGTGAAGAAGGCATATCCCTGTCTTCAGAATACATAAACTTAAAGCCTTATCACTTCTTCAGGATAAGCACTGTGGAGATTTTATACTTCCACATACTCTTACAGCCAAATTCACAGGATTAGTTTGTTAACATTGCTTTTGCTGTACAGTTTTATAGTTATGTCACGCTATTCTGCTTCTCTTGGTATTTTTCATTTTTGATGAAGATGTATAGCATTGTTGCGCTGTCTAGGAATAGTTCTTTTAATTGATCTGTGGCACATATATGGCAGGAAGAGTGAAAAGTTATCTCCTGCTCTCAGGGAGAGGCTATTTTTACATGCATAATGCCTTTCAAATTGATTGCTGATTCCTTTTACACTCCACAGTGAATAAGCACATAGCAGCTAATAGCGAAACCTGTTTGAAGACCAGAACTCTTCAGGATGTCATAAGTAAAGCAGGAGTCTTTTTTTATCTCTGCATTTATTTTTAGACCACCTACTTCCCTGTGTTTGAGGAGTGCCTAATACAAGGGAATGGCAGTGAACTGATACTAATAATTAGCAGAGTTTCATAAAAATGATATTTCTTGTGGATTTAAGAACTTTTGCCTCTAAGAACTAGGCTAAATAATTATGCACTTTGTACATTGTGGTTATATTTTAAGCATAGTCATTATTAGTGGGTCTTCCTAATTCTTTGAATGTTCATTTTAAAATTTTAAAATTCTAAATTTAAAAATCATAATTCTGCATTGAATTGATACCTCTTAGTTTGTATATTAGCATGATCAATACAGAAATGTTTACATAGTACTAAAAATCTGTTTTTAAAACATTTGGGTTACATTAGAATACTAAACTTAGAGCCTTCTGTGCCTCCTTCTGTCTGTAGAAGAATGGTGAGTCCTGAGTGCTTGATCCAGTAGCATATCACAGAGATCTGTTTTAGAAGTGCAAACTCCATCCCATTTCTTGCTTATGAGTGCCTCAGCTTTACATGCATGCTAGCAAGGCTCACTCAAGTTTGGGCAGCAATGGCAATGTGAACTGCTGATGTGGTGGCATATATACCTTTGATCAAAGGGAATCTACCTTATCTTCATCCAGCTATGAGCTGGTAGGCATATCTCTATGCTGGGCACCAGATAAGTCAGCAAACTCCATCCCCTGCTAAAAGCCTGGAAATTAGCACCAGGAATGGTCCCCTTGAGCAGCTAACTGTCTCTAGAACCTCCTTCATCCTGGTGACTTATGTCTGGGGGAGAAAAAAGGCAGGTTGAAGCCTCTAATGCCTTGGTTAGTACTTCCATCAAAGTCTTGAAGCTTAAATGTCCTTGAGAGCCTCACTGAATAAGGCTAAGGAAGGTGTTTTCAAGTTTTAACACTCACCATTTAAGATTTAACACTCATTCAAGATACAACACTCACCAGTTTCAGGTGGTGAAATTGGTGGTGGCAGTATGCTGCTTGGCAAGCTAAAAATCTGTTTCTGAATTTCCTGTTAGGAAAGAAAAAGTGAAGCTAACTCACATCTGTACTGCATTTGTATTATTGCTTTGTGTTCCTCTAGAGATTGTGATTTGCGACAAGAAGCCTCATCTTGCTAAAAGTGCTCAGTATCTCTGAAGATGTATTGAAAAGACCCCCTTACATTTTGTGTACTCTAAGGCAGGAAAGAACTGTTGAATTTAATTTATTTATATTGAAAAAGCACAGTTCAGAACAGAACAGTGGGACGGCAGCATATTGAGATGCCATGTGATACATGCAGGCAGGGAAAGGCTGGAGTGCTATCACTGGCTACCAGCACTGGGGGGCTGGCACCTGACAGAATACTTGTGGATTCCATAGGAATACTGGTGATATAATGATTACCTCAGTTATAGTCAAGGTTTGCAAAAATGTCTAGAATTATTTTATCTATGCATAGTTTTAAAACCTTTCTGAAAAGCTTTACTTTTTTAGGTTGTTCATAAGAAAGCTTGGGATCATTGCCATTTCATTAGGAGTCAGCGCAGAGCCTTGATATTAGATTGGGCTCAAACTACCAAAGCCTTCTTACTTAAGGCAGTGATGACTGCTGCTGAAGCCTCAGCTGCTCATGAGATGGAAGTAGTGCTGGCTAACACCAGACAAAAGCAACTGGAGATTTGTGCTGACCTGAAAGCAAAGGTAGGTTCAGTTACAAATCTACCATATACAAATCTGGTTTTACTCATAAATTCAAAACAAAGTTACAGCATTTAAGTGAAGAAAACCTAACTGAAGCTAGTTGTCTCTTCTTTTTACTGCCCTGATGGAATTGTTTTGCATAGTTAGGTGAAAAAAACCAAACTATAATCTGTTGGCAGGGACCAGCATGTTTGTGAAGCTGACTTGCAAATGCTTCTGAAGATGCTCTGTTCCATTATGAGTAAGGATCCTTGTTAGTGTTTCAATCAGCTCTTTACCTTAGTTTGCCTTTCTTTTTTTTTTTAGTTAAGAATTTTGATTGAGAGTTACCCATCACACTTTAGCCCTTACCATTAGTTTCATAGTGTGGGTATAATCTCTGTATAAGCTGTGATCACATTCAGTCTGATGGATTTTGAATTTCTGTATGAACTGAAATCACATTTAGTTTGATGGATTTTGAGCACCATCGAAGGGTTTGAACTGTATGTCAGTATTGGAAGAACAAGTTTTGTTCTGCAGCTTGCAATATGAGAGACTGTAAGCAAACTACAGGAGTAAAGGCCTGTCACCATATTCCTTGGGTTCCTTTGTAACAATGGCAAACTGCATGATATTTGTGTTCTTCTATTTCTTCCTCAGCAAAGTGGGATTTATATTTATACTGTATGAGGATGTTTGTAATTGCTTTTAACACTAGAATCCTCAGAAGTGAAAGCGAAATGTTGCATTCATCATCACTACTGTCAGTTTTTCAGATTTATGCTAGTCTGTTTTCAGACAAATCGTGAATGTCAGTCTTCCCTTCTGTTTATTTTTAAGAATGCTTTCTAAGACCTGAACAAATGGATCCCATAACTTGTTTGCCCTTGTTATAGAGGCATCACAATATTCTGAAAGGCAATTTACTGTGTTAAGAGGTGGCAAAAAAAGAGAGATAAAAATGCCTCTTTGTTTTGGTGGTTTTGATCCTTTTTTTTTGGGGGGG